>NW_025564628.1:0-30763 GCF_020424385.1 Procambarus clarkii | reverse complement strand
AGGAGGTGATTTCAATATTGACCTGGGTCTACAAAATAACCCTCTAGTTGACTATTTCCATAACAGCATGTAATCCTCTATGATAATCCCCACAATCACCAAGCACTAGACCAAAGTTCTCAAGTCAAGCCTAGCCTCGGGCCGGGCTTGGGGAGTAGAAGAACTCCCAGACCCCCATCAAGCAGATAAGTGTGTGTGTTATGAAGAGATACATCTCAACGACTAACAAAATTAGCAAGAGAAATATAGTCGTTGAAATGTAAGCCTAATCCTAACCATACACTCAAGACCTTGAGAAAGCACTCAGGAGAGTGTGAAAGACTCTGTGTTAATATTACATAATTTACAAATACATAAGTGTTATATTTTATCCTATCCTATATAAACAAGATTATATCATTATTCTTATTATTTAGCAATTTTATCTTTTCTGCATGAACTATCAAAAAATTTTAATTAGAAAATTAGCAAATATCTGTAATATTAAGATGAAAAATTGAAGGAAACATTACTGTTAAAATACCACTTACAAATTTTGTTCTGAAACTCGATTCCGCTAACTTCCTATTGAGAATATTAAGATCACCTTCTGCAGCAATAGGATTTGGTATTAGATCTTCTATGATCTTGTCTGTTTCTTTTGTAGTCAAAGTTGCTTTCAATATCTTCACATCACTTTTCAGTTCATTCACTTCAGTGTATATGGCCTGCAACATGTTACCTGGAAATTTATACAGTATATAGAAAGTGTACATGCTATTATATTACATATCTTGAATGTACATTTAAAATAAAAGCATTATAAAGTATATTTTAAAATAACTGACACTGAGAAAGCACCCAAAAAGTAGGCTATGACTGATGTGATAGATAATGGGATAATTTCTTAGTAATTATGAAACTGCTTATATAATTGGAAGCAAATTCAGCAATCTAACCTGCTCAGTTTGCAGTCTACTTGAACATGAAACTTATGCCTATCACCCATAGGGTACATATAGGTTATAGGCTACATAATAAATTAATTAAACTTTCAAAACTTACTCATATTCTGCATCATTTCTTTCAAACTCCCATCGTTCTTGTCTGGTGACTTTGGGTCGAATAAATTCCTTGACCTTGGAGTCCTAACGACTGAAGTACTTGGCGTGACCAGCTCATTGTCTTTAAGATTGCAAGATTTAGCTATTAAAATCTAACTACTGTACTGTATAATCAACAAATTTCATGAGCTTTTACTACTGCATACTAATATTATAAGTTATACTATATGTCTACATCACATTTAAACTACCCAACATCAGAAAGAGGGTGAGCCAACATCAGAGAAGGGGGGGGTTATCATGAGAGAGAGGAGGGCCAACATGAGAAGAGAAGAAAAAAGAAAAGAAAGAAATAAATAAAGAAAAGAAAGAAAAGAAAGATAGAGAGACATACAGAGACAGACAGACACATACACACAGAATAAGAAGAGGTGACAGAACAAAATTAACAAAACAAATTTTAACATGAGAAAAGGGAGGTCAACATGAGAGAGAGAATGAGGGTCAACATGAGAGAGTGGGTCAACATGATATATATTTTAAATAATTACTTATTACCTTCATGAAGAAATACTGATGGCGTCAACGGTGTATTGTGAAGTGTAGTCTTCACTGGAGACTGCTTTTGTAGGACTGTTCTATTAGCTGAAAAGGAGTTATGTTTATTTCAAACACTTTTTAACCAAATAATATTTTTAAGACTTTAATATAGTTTGAACTAACATGAGAGAGGTGGGGGTCAACATGAAATACACATTTTAAAAAATAACTTATTACCTTCATGAGGAAATACTGATGGCGTTGAAGGTGTATTGTGAAGTGTAGTCTTCACTGGAGACGGCTTTTGTAGGACTGTTCTATTAGCTGAAAAGGAGTTATGCTTATTTCAAACACTTGTTAACCAAAATATATTTTTAAGACTTTAATATAGTTTGAACTAACATGAGAGAGGTGGGGGTCAATATGAGATACATATTTTAAAAATTAACTTAAGGTAAGGGACAAATTAACACGTAAGGTAAAGGTAAGATAAAGGACAAATTAACACGTAAGGGACAAACAAAAAGAAAAGTAATAACAAACCTGCTTGTTTCTAGTGACTAGATCAAAGGAAAACCAAAATTTCCCTGAACTGTGACAAGTGAAAAGCACCTGCTAGACAAAGTGGGAAAAGTTCACTAGACCCCATATGCACATAAAAGAATAATATACTTAATATTAAACAATTAGAAATAAACACATATTTCTATACAGAAATTCCAGATAAGCATAAAAATTACTCAAAGCTTCTAGTACTTCCAGAAGGAATTAAACAAAACAAAAAAAAAAAAAAAAACAGCAAGAACTAAGTTTAGAGCAGTTTTTAGTTTTTTTTAAACCAAAAGCATAAATAACCAAACAAAGGAAGCATGGTTAAATATCAATTTAGAACTTTTAATGTTATTTACTACTAATCCTTACATTCACTTAATATACCAGAATAATATGGTATTTGCGGAGGACTTATTTCTTTTGAAGGTGTATTCTCATATGAAGATGGCGAACACTTCTTCTTGGATTGAGACGAGTGATGATTGCCTGAAATTATTTAAATTGCTTAATGTATTGAATGGCATTTTTCAAGTTGCAAATTTTTTTAAATTACTGTAGTAGGTTATCAATGCTTACCTTTGTTATTCTTGGAATTCTCTTCTTCATATTTGAAGCATGGTTTCCTTTTTCGTTGTCGAGGATAGCCCATATTGTCTTCAGTTTCGACATTTGAAGTGTCTTCCGCAGCTAAGCATCTTCGTTTTGCAACGTCAAAATCATCTGTAATAATTGAATATAATTAGTAATATATCAGCGAGATATATATTTATCGTTACCTAGTAGAGTAGTGAACACTAAGAAATAACTTAAATCAGCTTCCTAAAGAGATGTTTAATAAAACGACGTACATGATTTGGAACTTATAACTGGGGCACAAAAGTCTTAAGTAGCTATGAGGAAACCCATCTTGTGATTAAAATATAATTATAATGCTGTTTTTGTCTGCAGTGTTAAAGTTATGGTGAATGAATGAATAGGTGTCTTGTATCTTAAATCTTAATAATTATAAATTTAATACCTACCAGTTGTTGATAGGATTGTTGATACGACATGCACTCGCCAATTTGTCGTGTCTGGCTTTTCGTGCTTTTGGGCACTAACTGTATGCCTGCTCTGTGGCCACCAGCACAATACTTTTTCCTGAAAAGTCGAAATAAACTGTTACATGCTAATTTTAGCACTAATTTGGAATATTTTTAAAGCAACTCAATATATGCAATTTTTTAGTTTCAAAGTAATGCTTACATCATCAGATTTTTCAATCCAGGTTGTGGAGATGATACCCACACTACGATCATTGAAGCCTACCACTGCATACCGCTTTTCAGATGTCATCTACAAAATTGAAAAATCTTATTAAGGGTTGTTCTCCCCAAAAAAAGAAATTAGCATAAAGTTGGTAATAGATTTACTTGATTGTGTCAATCATAGATTAGCCACATTTGTAAATGATTTTCGGTTGGTATAAACAGTAGCTGCCATGTATGGACTAAAAGGCTTAATACAGTTTTATCTCTTAATGTGCTCTCAAAATATTAATAATTTTCATGAAATACAGGGTAATGGGATTTTTAAACAGGTAAATATTGGTCAAAAGATAATAGCTTTAATAAAAAACAAAATTGTGAATCTCATTAACTTACAATATTAGTTCAAACTATTATTAAAGCATGGATACAGTATTTAAATACGTACTTGTCATAAGTCATGTAGTATTGACAGAAAAGTATTTGCGCTTTCTGTCTCGATCATCATACCTGTGCGGTTTAGTTTTCTTGCTGGAATCACCTTCATGGATGAATTCCTAGTAAGAACCTTAAATGCTCCAATTAATTTGGAGTTACAAGGTTTCTCAAAGAGAGGTATACTTCTCGAATATACCCTGCAAAGGAACATGCTGTCTCCATTTTCATCGGTGTCACTGACAGTGTCCAAAACTTGGCAGCAAGTTTCATTATTCAGCAAATAGGCATTGTTTGGTGCCTTGGTATATATTTTATGTTCTGTATTTGGTGTATAAATCCTTTGAGCATGCTGCATCTCTTTCAGCCTCTTTGCAATTTGAACAAGAGGGTTTTTACTTGATCGAACCATATTCTTAACCTGCTGCAGGTAATTTTCAAATGGAAATGCTGAACATCTGTCCAAACTACCAAACTCTTTGGCATCAGAGGATATGTGTGTTAGGCAGTGTACATTGTACACTAAAAAATCCTTACCATACAGCTCACGAGCCTTTAACACAAAGTACAGCAAAAGATCATGTGCATATTGGCTGTAATTTAACTGAATCAATTTAGGTGATACAAGAATAGAAATGGCTACACTCAGAGTCAGGAAATGGTCATACAATTCTTTGGGAAAGATTCCCTTCAGTACAATCTTACCGGTGTAGAGAAGGAGTTGCCTGTATTCAGTCGCTTTCCATCTATCAACCTCTGAAAGACTTCGAGGTTTACGTGCAAAGTGCATAGGCACAAATTGTGTTAGTTGAATTAGACGCTGACTAATTTCATCAACTTGGCGAGCACATAATTTTACGTTTTTATTTCGTATCCAGGCAAGAAGTAACCTTTTCATAACCCCAAGACATATCTGATGCATATAGTCTATGGGAAAAGTACTCACCATATTTATATTTAAGTCACAGAATGGTGATCTACCATGGTGATGTTGAGAATTAGATTGATTACGAAAATCTTCATCTGTTCTGAGTTGTAAATTTTTCACTTGTTGATAACTCATTCTTCCATTCCAAACACCCTCTTGGGTACATCTATCACACCCAAAGTAGCCAGAGTGGAGTTTGATTGCCTTCACCATTGCTTTTGCTGGGGCATCACATATGACTCCTTTTAGTTTTACTGGCAATGTTTTGTCATCATTTTTAAATCCATAGTGCATAATTTTTTTCAAATCCTGAATGAATTCATTTAAAAAATCTAAATCACTAGGTTTAGAGCTTCCGTATGTGAGGACTACTGGGAAAACTCTTATAGGTTTGACATTATTGATAGCACAAAGAACAGGCCATAAACTTTCATTTTTACTTCTAAATATTGGCAAACCATCAATGTTGCAAATTAAAGATATTTCTGCCAAATCTCTTATTGTTGATTTAGGATACAGCCTTAAAGTTTTCAACATTTCCTCCTCTAACCCCAAGTAGATATACATCATGCCTGATTTAGTCTCAGTAGGTATATGTTTAACTGTATTCAGTAACGAACGAGCTGTTTTTGGCAAGTCAGCATGTCCCTGTTTTCTCAATTTTTTTAATAAATTATCAATGGCATTGTGTGTTATGCCATATTTATTAACCCATACTAACAATACATCTGATAATGATTTATCATCCTCATCACCACTGCTCTCTGACTCTGATGATATTGGGTCATGCTCATCAATCATGTCCCAAGTCCAATCTCTCTCTCTCTGACTTTCCAGAGATGATGCATCTTCATTGGCTCCACAACCAATATTAGGTTCTGAATTAGATGACAAAGCAGCATGGTCATCGTCTATGCTGTTTGTTGTAACATTGGCCAAAGGATCCTGATTCAACAACTGAATCTCAACCTCATCACTATTTTCATTTTTGCCACGCTGGGACGCCTGTTCTTTTAGGCGTCGCTTTTTGGCCCGTGACATACGCTGCCATCTTGTGTGGTATTCTCTTCTTTTTTCTATAATGTGTGCATACATTCTGAAGGAGAAAGGCCAAGTGCTACATTACCAATTACTATTACAAGATTATTAGTAAAGTACTGTACTGCAAAAAGCAAATAAAATATATATATATATATATATATATATATATATATATATATATATATATATATATATATATATATATATATATATATATATATATATATATATATATATATACAGGGCCACCAACACACCTCCAGGGCCATCAACACGCCTCCAGGGCCATCAACACAACACCACCATCAACACACCTCCAGCCAGGGCCACCAAACACACCTCCAGCCAGGGCCACCAACACACCTCCAGGGCCACCAACACACCTCCAGGGCCACCAACACACCTCCAGGGCCATCAACACGCCTCCAGGGCCATCAACACAACACCACCATCAACACACCTCCAGCCAGGGCCACCAACACACCTCCAGGGCCACCAACACACCTCCAGGGCCACCAACACACCTCCAGGGCCACCAACACACCTCCAGGGCCACCAACACACCTCCAGGGCCATCAACACGCCTCCAGGGCCATCAACACAACACCACCATCAACACACCTCCAGCCAGGGCCACCAACACACCTCCAGGGCCACCAACACACCTCCAGGGCCACCAACACACCTCCAGGGCCATCAACACGCCTCCAGGGCCATCAACACAACACCACCATCAACACACCTCCAGCCAGGGCCACCAACACACCTCCAGGGCCACCAACACACCTCCAGGGCCACCAACACACCTCCAGGGCCACCAACACGTCTCCAGGGCCACCAACACGTCTCCAGGGCCACCAACACGTCTCCAGGGCCATCAGCACACCTCCAGGGCCACCAACACACCTCCAGGGCCATCAACACACCTCCAGGGCCACCAACACACCTCCAGGGCCATCAACACACCTCCAGGGCCACCAACACACCTCCAGGGCCACCAACACACCTCCAGGGCCATCAACACGCCTCCAGGGCCACCAACACAACACCATCATCAACACACCTCCAGCCAGGGCCACCAACACACCTCCAGGGCCACCAACACACCTCCAGGGCCACCAACACGCCTCCAGGGCCACCAACACACCTCCAGGGCCATCAACACAACACCACCATCAACACACCTCCAGCCAGGGCCACCAACACACCTCCAGCCAGGGCCACCAACACACCTCCAGGGCCACCAACACACCTCCAGGGCCACCAACACACCTCCAGGGCCACCAACACGTCTCCAGGGCCATCAACACACCTCCAGTGCCACCAACACGCCTCCAGGGCCATCAACTCAACACCACCATCAACACACCTCTAGCCAGGGCCATCAACACAACACCACCATCAACACACCTCCAGCTAGGGCCATCAACACACCATCCAGCCTACCACCACAAGCTTATATATATACTACACATGTCTAAGAGCAAATAAAAGAAAACAGTTACCTTAACTATTGAAGATGCAGCAGGATTTTGTGGATAAGCCAACAGCAGTCCCTCTCGACACGGTTTTAAAATGGCGGCGACTACCACAACATGCAACGAGCCTAAAGAATGTCCAGCGCTAGCATTATCTAAACGCTATTATATATTATCAAGCAATACGGAAATCTAAAATAAAAAAAATGATACAAATAATTGTATTAAATATTTATTTGCAATTACAATACCTCGGGAATATATTTTTGCGTTAGCAAAACATATTAAGTTTGTATTTAGTTTAACTCAAATTAAAAAATTCTTTACAAATTCATTCATGTTGTTCATGTTTTTATGTTAAAATGTTTTTGTTGATTTGTTTGTATATTTTCATAAATGTGACCCGCAGAGGCTCAAGGAAGTAATAGAACAACAAATGGAAAATATCTCTAACCCTACAACGACTCACATCTTCACAGACGGATCAGTTGATCAAGGAAAAGGTTCTGCTGGGGCAGCAGTTTACACTACCAACCATAAAGCTTACTGGAGCATGAATGGTGCTCAACATTGCAAACAGAATTATATGGCCTGAAGGAGGCAATAAACTATACAATTGAGAATAATTAACATGTCATTCAGACTCTAAATCTTCGCTCCAGGCATTGTTATCCAGTCAGCACAGATATAATATACAACTCCTCACAGAAATTCAACATATAGGAAAAGAAGCCCATTATCGAGGGCTGTCAATCACCCTAAATTGGATACCAAGTCACATTGGCATAGATGGTAATGAAAAGGCAGACTCACTAGCAAAAACTGCCGCTGCTCTACCTGTTGTAAAGGTTCAAATACCTCCAAGTTTCTCACAGATAAAGGAGCAAATCAAGAAGAAAATATTCTCAACAAACAAAAGTCGCTACAGAGCCAAAGAAGCGGAAGGAAGATCCACTGCGATATGGTACGAACAAGCCACTGGTTACTCCTCTTTCAAGCCTGGCAAAAAGATATCCAGAGACATTGCAGTAGCCATAGACAGACTCAGACTTGGTTACAAGTGCTGCTGGCACTTGTAGCCAATAGTTAAAGAGTGTCACATCTGTGAAACAGAAGCAGAGGCGCCACTATTGCACTACTTACTGGAATGTGAGGCTACTGAAGCCCTGCGCATCAAACTCAGTATTAATCCAATGACAGCAGCTGCATTAGATGCACAATCCACCGCGACTACAATGATTAGAAAAGACGTTGAGGAATGGGACTTCTGTATCTACATTCGCCACCAAGATAATGTTAATGAAATAAGATTAAAACCAGTGCACTAAAACAGAAGCGATAAATAAGTAAGGAAAAAGGAGAAATCCCCTCCTCCATTTCAAACTTGGACCCTAATATCACAGAAGCAAGGTTATCAGGTATAACCAAACTCTATTACGGGCTCACCATAGCCCGTGCTACATGGACACTTTGTCCTGAGAAGCTAAATCTGAAACAACAACAACGGTAAAGCAGTGGCAGTTTTTGCTAGTAAGTCTGCCCTTTCATTACCATCTATACCAATGTGACTTGTACTCCAATTTAGGGTAATTGACAGCTCAAGATTGTGGGCTTTTCCTATATGTACGATTTCTGTGATGAATTGTATATGATTTCTATGCTAGCTGGATAACAATGCCTGGAGAGTCGACATGCATGATGACATGATGTAAATTATTCTCAATTGTATAATTTATTGCCTTTTTCAGGGTATATTATTCTGTTTGCAAAGTTGAACACCCACTATTCA
Organism: Procambarus clarkii; assembly: GCF_020424385.1. NCBI lineage: Eukaryota > Metazoa > Arthropoda > Malacostraca > Decapoda > Cambaridae > Procambarus > Procambarus clarkii. Next base: position 21,710 of record NW_025564628.1, on the reverse strand, counting down.
TGCTCCAGTAACTTCATGGGTGTAAGTGTAAACTGCTAAACAAGCAGAACTTCATTCTTAATCAACTGATCCATCTGTGAAGATGTGTGTAGTTGCAAATCTTGAGATGGTATCCGTTTGTTGTTCTTTGACAGTTTTGAGCCTCTGCGAAGCAAACTTGTCTTAGTCTTGTTTCAATAACGTTATAAAGTCACAATAACGTGGCTGAAATATGTTGACCAAACCACACACTAGAAATATAAGGGAAGACGACGTTTCGGTCCGTCCTGGATCATTCTCACAATCGACTTGAGCAGCTGGATTATATGTAAAATCCACAGGAACTACAATAGTTAGAAAGGCAGTTGAAGAATGGATAACACTTGTGAACACTGCTTCCATATCCGCCACCACCATAACGTTATTAATATTGGCAAACCACACACTAGAAAGTAAAGGGACGACGACGTTTCGGTCCGTCGACTAGTGTGTGGTTTGGTCAATATTAATAACGTTATTGTGGTGGCGGATATGGAAGCAGTGTTCACTATCCATTCTTCAACTGCCTTTCTAACTATTGTAGTTGCTGTGGATTTTACATCTAATCCAGCTGCTCTCGTTGGATGAATGTTGAGTTTGTTGCGCAGGGCTGCAGGTGCTTCACATTCCAATAAGTAAAATAACATATTTTCTTGCATCATTGAGGTTAACCAACAGACAAATTTAAAAAAAAATTATTACAGTTTATTATTTAAAGTTTATTACACAAAAACTTTATAAAATTATCAATAGCCAATTTCTAGTCAGGAGTTACCAGGCATCACACTCAATATCCGGATCATTGCCATTATATACCTTATTCCTGGTACCCCGCCTACCAAACCATCTCTCGTGGTTGCTGTCAATGTAGCCAAAGCGTTCGTCACTACTTACATCACGCTCGCCTCTACCATTTCCACCACGTTCGACATCTCTATTACTGTAATTAATGAATTTTCTGCCTTTGTATGCACTCCGTTTGTTAGTACGATCGCCAAGACCGTAGCCAGTGCGGTCTTTTCCACGATAGCCACTTCTGTAGACTCTGTTGAAGTCAAGCCGATCTTTTATGTCGCCACGACCTAAATATCGGGAAGATAATACAACTCATTAATTACTATATTTCATAGTAGAACAACAAATACATGGATAATGACATCACTAGAACTTGATACATTAATGTGAAAATGTTCAAAGCTAAGAAGTCAACCTTTCCATAAGAGAAAACTTGCAAAGAAAATCTAATGTCATGACTTACCAGCTGATCCGCCATCCATGGTGATTCCTATTGGTCGGCCATGAAAACGAAAACCATTGTACTGCTTGAGAGCTTGAAGTGCATCTGCTTCTCGGGCAAAGACAATATACGCTGTACCTAATGACTTTCCCAAGTTATCATTGTTAACTGCTGCATTTATAATGGTTCCAAATTCAGCAAACAGCTCCTGAAAAAGATTGAAGATTCTGTATTGGAGAACAAGTACATATTTAAAAACAGGTTGAGAATAGCTTGAGTTACACCACCTTATTGTTGTGCGTTTTACACGCACTACACTACAATAATAATAATGAACTACAATACAATAATAATATGAACTAATATTTCAAGTTCATATTAGAGTTAACTGATGCGCTAGAAATCTTATTACTGCAGAATTCTCTCATAACTTTCTTTCATTCATATTCAATATTCTTTGACTCACATAAATTTCTGCGTCTGTTACTGTATATCGCAGGTTAGATATGAGGACTTTGGCCGATTCACCCAACTTATGATTGCGGAATCCTTCCCTCTTGTGCATGGTGTTGCTCCTTCTGCAATTGTCCTGTAAAACGTGAATTTTTTTTTAATATATAACATGGTTTCATCGAGTAAGACTTCTTAAAAACTAAAAACATGAAAAATGATTTAGACAAAAATAGGAATCATTCAAGCAGAACTAGTAATATAAAAGTTAACGTTCCTCTAATCCGGAATATTATGCCTCTGATTCACTAACTCAGATACAGTTAACATATTAAGAATCATAAAAACTCCATCATTAGAAATGATTGAAATAGGTTACTATACATTTTGTAGTTATTAGTTGAAATTTAATGTTTACTAATTATCTCAGATTAATATAAGGAAAGCGTAACTTACTTTGTCTGTCATATCCTTGCATTGACTTGCCACAACCACAGTGCTCAAAACAGACATCCTCTGAGGATCTTCTGAACGGTCTCGACATGTTCTTGAACCAACCATATTCATTCGAGTCTTAATATAGTCTTCCAGGCTCATATCAATATCAGTTGCCATGTTTGGAGGTAGAAATGACAGGATGTATCCTTAACTGAATGGATAACCAACACACTATCTTCTAGCCAGTTTACACACAGTCCGATCGACGTTTTTCTGCCAGATTTTCAGATCTATTTATGTTAAAACACCTCACCTCTACGTGTACCTGACGAAATGGAAATAAACAAATCCACAAGGGCCGTGACGAGGATTCGAACCTGCGTCCGGGAGCATCCCAGACACTGCCTCAATCGACTGATGTATCACGTTATTGTGATTTCTGTGTGAAATGGAAATATTTATGAAATCATCATCGGTTGCAGTCAATTGTATTGGTTTACCGGTTCACCATAGCCCGTGCTACATAGAAATTTTAGTTACTAAATTAGAAAAAAGTTCCTTTTAGAGTAGATCAATCTAAAACAACAATAACAACTTGCAATGAAGAAAATCGATAATAAGAACATAAGAACAAAGGTAACGGCAGAAGGCCTATTGGCCCATACGATACAGCTCCTATTTATAACCACCCAATCCCATTCATATACATGTCCAACCCACGCTTGAAAAAATCGAGGGACTCCATCTCCACCACGTTATGCGGTAATTGAGTCCACAAATCAACAACCCTGTTACCGAATCAGTATATACTCAAGTCTTTCCTAAATTTAAACTTATCCAATTTATACCCATTGTTTCGTGTTCTGTCTTGTGTTGATACTTTTAATAGACTATTATTATCCCCCTTGTTATGTTCATTTATCCACTTGTAAACCTCTATCATGTCACCCTTAACTCTTCGCCTTTCCAATGAATGCAATTTAGGCTTTGGTAATCTTTCTTCATATGAAAGATTTCTAATTTGGGGAATTAACTTTGTCATCCTACGCTGGACATGTTCAAGTGAATTTATATTCATTCTATAGTAAGGCGACCAAAACTGAACATAAGAACATAGGAAAAAAGGTAATTGCAGAAGGCCTATTGGCCCATACGAGACCACCTATCTATAACCACCCAATCCCACTCTTATACATCACCAACCCCACGCTTGATATAATCGAGGGACCCCACCTCCACCACGTTATGTGGTAATTGGTTCCACAAATCAACAACCCTGTTACCGAACCAGTATTTACCCAAATCTTTCCCAAATTGTGTTGATAAGTCTTTCCGTAGTAACATTATTATAGCAATAATGGAAGAATTGATGAATCTAGTTGGAACTCTGAGAGCTGAGATGGATTCTTTACTTGAGGTGGTAAGACAGCTCAAACATAAGAACAAAGGCAACTGCAGAAGGCCTATTGGCCCATTCGAGGCAGCTCCTATTTATAACCACCCAATCCCACTCATATACTTGTCCAACCCGCGCTTGAAACAAGCGAGGGACCCCACCTCCAGCACGTTATGCAGTAATTGGTTCCACAAATCAACAACCCTGTTACTGAACCAGTATTTACCCAAGTCTTTCCTAAATCTAAACTTATCCAATTTATACCCATTGTTTCGTGTTCTCTCTTGTGTTAATACTTTCAATACCCTATTAATATCCCCTTTGTTATGTCTATTCACCCACTTGTAAACCTCTATCATGTCACCCCTAACTCTTCGCCTTTCCAGTGAATGCAACGTAAGCTTTATTAATCTTTCTTCATATGAAAGATTTCTATTTTGGGGAATTAACTTAGTCATCCTACGCTGGACACGTTCAAGTGAATTTATATATATTCTATAGTACGGCGACCAAAACTGGACTGCATAATCTAAATGGGGCCTAACCAGTGCAAGATATAGCTGAAGAACCACACCAGGTGTCATGTTACTAACGCTTCGATTAACAAATCCCAGTGTCCTATTCGCCTTATTACGAACATTCATGCATTGATCCTTTTGTTTTAAATTCTTACTAATCATAACTCCCAGATCCCTTTCGCATTCCGACTTCGCAATCTCAACACATCTAGCTCGTATCTTGTAACTCTATCATCATTACCTAGCCGCAAAACTTTACTTTTATTAGAATTAAACTGCATCTGCCAGTCTTTTGACCATTTTAAAACCCTATTTAGATCAACTTGAAGTGATAGCGAGTCTTCTTTCGTGTTAATTTCCCTACCGATTTTTGTATCATCTCAAACTCAAATATCATCGATTTGCTACTCAAACCTGAATCTAAATCATTTATATATATATTATAAACAACAGAAGTGCCAGGACAGAGCCCTGAGGTACTCCACTAACAACATTAACCCACTCTGACTTAACCCCATTTATACTAACTCTCTGTCTCCTTTGGAATAGCCATACCCTAATCCAACTTAATATAGCTCCCCAAATACCATGAGCTTCTATTTTTTTAATTAGTCTTTCATGTGGCACTGTATCAAAAGCTTTGCTAATGTCAAGGTACACAACATCACAATCCTTACCACTATCAACTGCCTCAACTATGCTGGAATAAAAAGTTTGCAAATTTGTTAAACATGAATGGCCATTTGTAAAACCATGTTGCGACTCATTTATTAATTTATGTTTTTCAAGATGCAGATGAATTGTATTTGCAATTATTGATTCAGGTAACTTCCCCACAATAGACGTTAGGCTAATTGGCCGATAGTTTGACGCAAGTGATCTATTTCACTTAAAATGTAAAAATGTAATTGTAAAAATTGTATAACTATAATGTAAAAATTGGTACTACATTAGCTACCTTCCATGACTCTGGCACTCTGCCTAACTCTATTGATTTATTAAATATGGTAGACAGTGGCTCGAAAAGCTCCTCTTTGCATTCTTTAAGCACCCTGGCAAACACTTCATCCGGCCCTGGGGATTTGTTTGGTTTTAGTTTTACTATTTGTTTAATTACATCCTCCCTGGTAACTGCTAAACTAGTCAACCTGTCTTCATCCCCACCCACATATAATTGTTCAGCTGAAGGCATATTGTTAAGTTCTTCTTTAGTAAATACAGATATAAAACATTTGTTAAAAATACTACTCATCTCTTCTTCATTAGCATTACAACATTAACATTAACTTAACTCTTCTCCGTTAACTGACCTGTCTCGATTTTTATTGGACCTATCCTGTCCCTAACCTTTGTTCGATATAACTGAAAAAAACTTTTAGGATTTGCCTTTGCTTGGCCTGCTATACGAACTTCATAGTTAATTTTTGCTCTCCTTATCTCTTTTTTAACATTTCTAACCAGTTGTGCGAATTCTTGTTCAAAACTGACTTCCCCATTCTTAATCCCTTTGTACCAAGCTCTCTTTCTACGTATAAGGTTTTTCAGATCCTTTGTTATCCATTTCGGGACATTTGTGTTTGATCTATTCAATTTGTGAGGCATAGTACTTTCCTGTGCTTTGCGAAAAATATTTGTAATTAAGTTAAGAGCATAAGAACAAAGGCAACCGCAGAAGGCCCATTGGCCACGAGGCAGCTCCTATCTATAACCACCCAATCCCACTCATATACATGTCCAACCCGCGCTTGAAACAATCGAGGGACCCCACTTCCACCACGTTACGCGGCAATTGGTTCCACAAATCAAAAGCTGTTTTATACCTCGGAATCAGTCTTCACTCCTAACTCGACCAACAACATTTCCTCAGGTGCTAATACATATAATGGGATTATTTCCATTTCCAGCCATAATATCATTCATGTCGTTTATAATGTCACCAATTCCAGCTCCGGGATAGCAAACCCTTAACCTGTTCCCCCTATTTCTAGCACAAAACGTTTTGTCTAAGTACCTCACCTGGGAATCTCCCACAACCAAAATTTGCTTAGATGCCTCCTTAACTTTCTGAGCACCTTGAGGGGCTTGTGCTTCATTGCTCTTCTTTGATTTCCTTTTCGAGTGAACTGCAGGCTCACCACAGCACTCGTCTTCCACCACGGCAAATGAATTTGTAGTCGTTAGGGCGTCTGTAGGCAGCCTTGTCAAGGTCTTCTTAAGACCCTTGTCCTTTACGACTTTCCACGACGAGGCCTTTTTAATATTGGCCTCCTCCTTCGTTTCTTCTTGATGTTATTTCAGCTGTCGTACCTCCTCGACATAATTCTGTCGTACCATGAATCGTACTCCGTACGAATTCTGTCGTACGGAGATATTTCTCTCTCTGCTCTCAGAACTCCATCTAGATTTATCAGTTCCTTCCTTACATTATTACTTCCTTACATTATTACTAATCCTTACATTATTGCTATAATAATATTACTACGGTTATTACTACCTATTATTACTATGTTATTCGAGATGAAGATGCATGGTATTTGCAGTTATTGATTCAAGTAACTTTCCCACAATCGACGTTTAGATAATTTGCCGATAGTTGGACGCAAGTGATCTATCTTCTTTCTTGAAAATTGGTACCAAATTAGAAACTTTCCACGACTCTGAAACTCTGCCTGACTCTAATGATTTTTTAAATATGGTAGACAATGCTCGCAAAACTCCTTTTCGCATTCGTTAGACATACTGCTAAACGTACTCGAATATGTGAAAGTTGTGGGTCAATATGTGTTGAAATCCAGTCACAAAAAAATACCACCTTCCCCCACAAATATATATAGATATGTTAATGACAGCCTTGATGTTACCTTGAGACGGTTTCAGGGCTTTGCGTCCTCGCGGCCCAGTCCCCGACCAGGCGTTCTCTTTGCTGGACTGGTCAACCATAGAGTTTGAAACCTGTAAATAAATCGGCCAAAACAAATAACAGTCACTACTTCTGCCACCTGTGGCTTAATAACATGTTGACCCATTTCGTTCCAACTTCTCATGCTTAGTGCCGGATATACATTCTCCAAGATGTAGAAGTCACAACAACATCTGCATAAAAAAATAAAGGAGAAAATGTAGTTGTCAACTTTCAGACAAAGAGACATAACAAATATTGCAATTGAGCAATGTATTTATATGATATATAATAAATACTGCATAATAACATACTCATTATTATGGGAGAAATCTGACCCTCCAGGTGTCATCAGCTGAATACCAACTTTGGAAACCTTTCTTATTAATGATTTTCTTCTTTGTGCATCGGAGATGTGCTTGCATTTCTGTATTCCTAATTGCCAGTAAATAGGAGATGTTATCGTTAATATCAGTACTGGTTGCCGCCTGTCGTGCACGCATGAATTTAAAAAAATCATTTCTTAACACATTCCGATGAAATTTTCACTACGTTGATACCAAATAACGGGAGATTCATTTAGATTGTTTTCACTATATTTCATATTTGGAAAAATCTCCAGTCACCAGGCCCCTTAAGTTACTCTTTAGTAAATACAGAGATAAAATATTTATTAAAAATTCTACTCATCTCTTTGTCATTATCAGTTATCTGCCCTGTCTCCGTTTTTAATGGACCTATCCTTTCCCTAATCTTTGTTTGATATAACTGAAAAAACCTTTAGGATTTGTCTTTGCCCTCCCTGCTATGAGAACTTCATAGTTTATTTTTGACCGCATTTCTTGTTTTAACATTTCTAACCAGTAGGACGACTTCTTGCTTTGAACCGTCTTCCCCACTCTTAACCCTTTTGTACCAAGCTCTCTTCCTACCTATAAGGTTCAAAGCAAGAATTGTTATCCACTTCCGATCTTTATTATTCGATCTATTCAAATTTGCATGGTTCTTTTGCAAATTTCTGTGCTAGGTGTAGAATATTTTTAAATAAGTTACATTTTGAATCCACATCGAAATCCCTTCCTACATCACCGATCGCTAGGTTCACGTCTCACTCTATGACCGGTCCACCCTTCTTCTTGCCCAGGACTTTCCAATCTATTTCACCTAAACAATTTCTTAGGTGAAATAAAATCAGATAGAGAGAACATCCTTTCCTTACTCAACTTTCTGACTATGGAAAATCATTATCAAGAGGAACAGAGAGTCGACATCACGACTAAGCATCTTACAGGAGGGATGCAGTCGTTGCATTTAAACGATGTCCTGAGATTGACATCAGATAAGGAAGAGAAGGGAAGAGTGATGGAGATAAGGAAGAGAAGGCCAAACGATGTTGTTGTTATAGATTCAGCTACTGGGAACAAAAATATTCAAGTAGCACGGACTATGGTGACTTACCTCGCACAGGAGCCGGCCTGTAACTGAGGTGGAAGGCCAAACGACACGGACACTTTTTATTAGATCGACGGCAGGAGGACAGAGACTACAGAGAGGTCTCACTTTTTTCTTTCTCCCTCTCTGCTTTCACACAACTTGATAATGGTCTAGGACATACCGAAAGTCGTCTTCTGCATTGTGTTTTGGTCATCACTGGAAACCTTATTATATATTTTTTATAAAAGCAAAGAGTTAGGGAAGACATGACTGAAGTAAACAAGTGGATGAATGGGCATAAAAAGGGGATATTACTTATGTATAATATATATCAACACACAATAGAAAAGGAAATAAGTGATATAAACTTGATAAGTTTAGAATGAGGAAAGATGTGGGTAAATGCTGGTTCGGTAACAGGTATGTTACCGAACCAGCAGGGATCTATTAGGCTACTGTGTAACATAAAAGTTTCACATCCCTGTTACCGAACCAGCATTTACCTACATATAAACATTACCTAGATATACCTAGATATAAACCTAGATATAAACTTATAAAGTTTATATCACTTATTTCCTTTTCTATTGTGTGTTGATATATATTATACAAAATGCTGGTTCGGTAACAGGGATGTGAAACTATTATGTTACACAGTAGCCTAATAGATCCCTGCTGGTTCGGTAACATACCTGTTACCGAACCAGCATTTACCCAGGTCTTTCCTCATTCTAAACTTATCAAATTTATATCACTTATTTCCTTTTCTATTGTGTGTTGACATACTGCTACTGTGTAACATAATAGTAATAGTTCATAAAATATTTGGGTCAAGGTTTTAAATCGAGGTGGGGTTTCCTCCTTTTCCCTTGAATATTTGTCTCTTCTGTTTAGTGCACTGGTTTTATTCTTATAATAACATTATCTTGGTGGTGGATGTAGATGCAGAATGTTCACTAGTGTTGCTCTGTGGCGACTTTTGATATTTGCATGAATTTTCTTCTTGATTTGCTGCTTAATCTGTGAAAAACTTGAAGGTATTTTAGCCTGTACCGCCAGCAATCAAAGACAGCATTCAGAGATCCTTTCAGAAAAACCTACAGTGTAGAACAAGCGGATAATGTAGAACAGTGGATAATGTAGTCAAGATTGTAGAGAAAATGGACCTGAAATGGACCATTAAAAACAAAGTGGAAGATAGACTATATCCACACTTTCGATAGCCTCCTCCATGGGAAGAATCGAATCTAAAGATAATCATTGAAAGATTACCAGTTAAAAAATCAGCATGTGACCCGCAGAGGCTCAAGGAAGTAATAGAACAACAAATGGAAAATATCTCTAACCCTACAACGACTCACATCTTCACAGACGGATCAGTTGATCAAGGAAAAGGTTCTGCTGGGGCAGCAGTTTACACTACCAACCATAAAGCTTACTGGAGCATGAATGGTGCTAACATTGCAAACAGAATTATATGGCCTGAAGGAGGCAATAAACTATACAATTGAGAATAATTAACATGTCATACAGACTCTAAATCTTCGCTCCAGGCATTGTTATCCAGTCAGCACAGATATAATATACAACTCCTCACAGAAATTCAACATATAGGAAAAGAAGCCCATTATCGAGGGCTGTCAATCACCCTAAATTGGATACCAAGTCACATTGGCATAGATGGTAATGAAAAGGCAGACTCACTAGCAAAAACTGCCGCTGCTCTACCTGTTGTATAGGTTCAAATACCTCCAAGTTTCTCACAGATAAAGGAGCAAATCAAGAAGAAAATATTCTCAACAAACAAAAGTCGCTACAGAGCCAAAGAAGCGGAAGGAAGATCCACTGCGATATGGTACGAACAAGCCACTGGTTACTCCTCTTTCAAGCCTGGCAAAAAGATATCCAGAGACATTGCAGTAGCCATAGACAGACTCAGACTTGGTTACAAGTGCTGCTGGCACTTGTAGCCAATAGTTAAAGAGTGTCACATCTGTGAAACAGAAGCAGAGGCGCCACTATTGCACTACTTACTGGAATGTGAGGCTACTGAAGCTCTGCGCATCAAACTCAGTATTAATCCAATGACAGCAGCTGCATTAGATGCACAATCCACCGCGACTACAATGATTAGAAAAGGCGTTGAGGAATGGGACTTCTGCATCTACATTCGCCACCAAGATAATGTTAATGAAATAAGATTAAAACCAGTGCACTAAAACAGAAGCGATAAATAAGTAAGGAAAAAGGAGAAATCCCCTCCTCCATTTCAAACTTGGACCCTAATATCACAGAAGCAAGGTTATCAGGTATAACCAAACTCTATTACGGGCTCACCATAGCCCGTGCTACATGGACACTTTGTCCTGAGAAGCTAAATCTGAAACAACAACAACGGTAAAGCAGTGGCAGTTTTTGCTAGTAAGTCTGCCCTTTCATTACCATCTATACCAATGTGACTTGTACTCCAATTTAGGATAATTGACAGCTCAAGATTGTGGGCTTTTCCTATATGTACGATTTCTGTGATGAATTGTATATTATTTCTATGCTAGCTGGATAACAATGCCTGGAGAGTCGACATGCATGATGACATGATGTAAATTATTCTCAATTGTATAATTTATTGCCTTTTTCAGGGTATATTATTCTGTTTGCAAAGTTGAACACCCACTATTCATGCTCCAGTAACTTCATGGGTGTAAGTGTAAACTGCTAAACAAGCAGAACTTCATTCTTAATCAACTGATCCATCTGTGAAGATGTGTGTAGTTGCAAATCTTGACATGGTATCCGTTTGTTGTTCTTTGACAGTTTTGAACCTCTGCGAAGCAAACTTGTCTTAGTCTTGTTTCAATAACGTTATAAAGTCACAATAACGTGGCTGAAATATGTTGACCAAACCACACACTAGAAATATAAGGGAAGACGACGTTTCGGTCCGTCCTGGATCATTCTCACAATCGACTTGAGCAGCTGGATTATATGTAAAATCCACAGGAACTACAATAGTTAGAAAGGCAGTTGAAGAATGGATAACACTTGTGAACACTGCTATCATATCCGCCACCACCATAACGTTATTAATATTGGCAAACCACACACTAGAAAGTAAAGGGACGACGACGTTTCGGTCCGTCGACTAGTGTGTGGTTTGGTCAATATTAATATCGTTATTGTGGTGGCGGATATGGAAGCAGTGTTCACTATCCATTCTTCAACTGCCTTTCTAACTATTGTAGTTGCTGTGGATTTTACATCTAATCCAGCTGCTCTCGTTGGATGAATGTTGAGTTTGTTGCGCAGGGCTGCAGGTGCTTCACATTCCAATAAGTAAAATAACATATTTTCTTGCATCATTGAGGTTAACCAACAGACAAATTAAAAAAAAAATTATTACAGTTTATTATTTAAAGTTTATTACACAAAAACTTTATAAAATTATCAATAGCCAATTTCTAGTCAGGAGTTACCAGGCATCACACTCAATATCCGGATCATTGCCATTATATACCTTATTCCTGGTACCCCGCCTACCAAACCATCTCTCGTGGTTGCTGTCAATGTAGCCAAAGCGTTCGTCACTACTTACATCACGCTCGCCTCTACCATTTCCACCACGTTCGACATCTCTATTACTGTAATTAATGAATTTTCTGCCTTTGTATGCACTCCGTTTGTTAGTACGATCGCCAAGACCGTAGCCAGTGCGGTCTTTTCCACGATAGCCACTTCTGTAGACTCTGTTGAAGTCAAGCCGATCTTTTATGTCGCCACGACCTAAATATCGGGAAGATAATACAACTCATTAATTACTATATTTCATAGTAGAACAACAAATACATGGATAATGACATCACTAGAACTTGATACATTAATGTGAAAATGTTCAAAGCTAAGAAGTCAACCTTTCCATAAGAGAAAACTTGCAAAGAAAATCTAATGTCATGACTTACCAGCTGATCCGCCATCCATGGTGATTCCTATTGGTCGGCCATGAAAACGAAAACCATTGTACTGCTTGAGAGCTTGAAGTGCATCTGCTTCTCGGGCAAAGACAATATACGCTGTACCTAATGACTTTCCCAAGTTATCATTGTTAACTGCTGCATTTATAATGGTTCCAAATTCAGCAAACAGCTCCTGAAAAAGATTGAAGATTCTGTATTGGAGAACAAGTACATATTTAAAAACAGGTTGAGAATAGCTTGAGTTACACCACCTTATTGTTGTGCGTTTTACACGCACTACACTACAATAATAATAATGAACTACAATACAATAATAATATGAACTAATATTTCAAGTTCATATTAGAGTTAACTGATGCGCTAGAAATCTTATTACTGCAGAATTCTCTCATAACTTTCTTTCATTCATATTCAATATTCTTTGACTCACATAAATTTCTGCGTCTGTTACTGTATATCGCAGGTTAGATATGAGGACTTTGGCCGATTCACCCAACTTATGATTGCGGAATCCTTCCCTCTTGTGCATGGTGTTGCTCCTTCTGCAATTGTCCTGTAAAACGTGAATTTTTTTTTAATATATAACATGGTTTCATCGAGTAAGACTTCTTAAAAACTAAAAACATGAAAAATGATTTAGACAAAAATAGGAATCATTCAAGCAGAACTAGTAATATAAAAGTTAACGTTCCTCTAATCCGGAATATTATGCCTCTGATTCACTAACTCAGATACAGTTAACATATTAAGAATCATAAAAACTCCATCATTAGAAATGATTGAAATAGGTTACTATACATTTTGTAGTTATTAGTTGAAATTTAATGTTTACTAATTATCTCAGATTAATATAAGGAAAGCGTAACTTACTTTGTCTGTCATATCCTTGCATTGACTTGCCACAACCACAGTGCTCAAAACAGACATCCTCTGAGGATCTTCTGAACGGTCTCGACATGTTCTTGAACCAACCATATTCATTCGAGTCTTAATATAGTCTTCCAGGCTCATATCAATATCAGTTGCCATGTTTGGAGGTAGAAATGACAGGATGTATCCTTAACTGAATGGATAACCAACACACTATCTTCTAGCCAGTTTACACACAGTCCGATCGACGTTTTTCTGCCAGATTTTCAGATCTATTTATGTTAAAACACCTCACCTCTACGTGTACCTGACGAAATGGAAATAAACAAATCCACAAGGGCCGTGACGAGGATTCGAACCTGCGTCCGGGAGCATCCCAGACACTGCCTTAATCGACTGATGTATCACGTTAGTGTGATTTCTGTGTGAAATGGAAATATTTATGAAATCATCATCGGTTGCAGTCAATTGTATTGGTTTACCGGTTCACCATAGCCCGTGCTACATAGAAATTTTAGTTACTAAATTAGAAAAAAGTTCCTTTTAGAGTAGATCAATCTAAAACAACAATAACAACTTGCAATGAAGAAAATCGATAATAAGAACATAAGAACAAAGGTAACGGCAGAAGGCCTATTGGCCCATACGATACAGCTCCTATTTATAACCACCCAATCCCATTCATATACATGTCCAACCCACGCTTGAAAAAATCGAGGGACTCCATCTCCACCACGTTATGCGGTAATTGAGTCCACAAATCAACAACCCTGTTACCGAATCAGTATATACTCAAGTCTTTCCTAAATTTAAACTTATCCAATTTATACCCATTGTTTCGTGTTCTGTCTTGTGTTGATACTTTTAATAGACTATTATTATCCCCCTTGTTATGTTCATTTATCCACTTGTAAACCTCTATCATGTCACCCTTAACTCTTCGCCTTTCCAATGAATGCAATTTAGGCTTTGGTAATCTTTCTTCATATGAAAGATTTCTAATTTGGGGAATTAACTTTGTCATCCTACGCTGGACATGTTCAAGTGAATTTATATTCATTCTATAGTAAGGCGACCAAAACTGAACATAAGAACATAGGAAAAAAGGTAATTGCAGAAGGCCTATTGGCCCATACGAGACCACCTATCTATAACCACCCAATCCCACTCTTATACATCACCAACCCCACGCTTGATATAATCGAGGGACCCCACCTCCACCACGTTATGTGGTAATTGGTTCCACAAATCAACAACCCTGTTACCGAACCAGTATTTACCCAAATCTTTCCCAAATTGTGTTGATAAGTCTTTCCGTAGTAACATTATTATAGCAATAATGGAAGAATTGATGAATCTAGTTGGAACTCTGAGAGCTGAGATGGATTCTTTACTTGAGGTGGTAAGACAGCTCAAACATAAGAACAAAGGCAACTGCAGAAGGCCTATTGGCCCATTCGAGGCAGCTCCTATTGCAAATTTGCCGATGATACGAAAATCGGTAGGGAAATTAATTCGGAGGAGGACTCACTATCACTTCAAGTTGATCTAGATAGGGTTTTGAAATGGTCAAAGGATTGGCAGATGCAGTTTAATGCTGATAAATGTAAAGTTCTGAGGTTAGGTAATGATGATAGAGTTACAAGATACGAGCTAGATGGTGTTGTGATTGCGAAGTCGGATTGCGAAAGGGATCTGGGAGTTATGATTAGTAAGAATTTAAAACAAAAGGATCAATGCATAAATGTTCGTAATAAGGCAATCGGACACTTGGATTTATTAATCGCAGCGTTAGTAACAAGACACCTGGTGTGGTTCTCAAGCTATATCTTGCTCTAGTTAGGCCCATTTAGATTATGCAGTTCAGTTTTGGTCGCCATATTATAGAATGGATATAAATTCACTTGAACGGGTCCAGCGTAGGATGACTAAGTTAATTCCCCAAATTAGAAATCTTTCATATGAAGAAAGATTAACAAAGCTTAAGTTGCATTCACTGGAAAGGCGAAGAGTTAGGGGTGACATGATAGAGGTTTACAAGTGGATGAATGGACATAACCGGGGATATTAATAGGGTATTAAAAGTATCAACACAGGACAGCACACGAAACAATGGATATAAATTGGATAAGTTTAGATTTAGGAAAGACTTGGGTAATACTGGTTCAGTAACAGGGTTGTTGATTTGTGGAACCAATTGCCGCGTAACATTGTGGAGGTGGGGTCCCTCGATTGTTTCAAGCACGGATTGGACAAGTATATGAGTGGGATTGGGTGGTTATAGAATAGGAGCTGCCTCGTATTGGGCCAATAGGCCTTCTGCAGTTACCTTTGTTCTTATGTTCTTATGTTCTTATTCGAGGCAGCTCCTATTTATATACCCCCCAATCCCACTCATATACTTGTCCAACCCGCGCTTGAAACAAGCAAGGGACCCCACCTCCAGCACTTATGCGGTAATTGGTTCCACAAATCAACAACCCTGTTACTGAACCAGTATTTACCAAGTCTTTCCTAAATCTAAACTTATCCAATTTATACCCATTGTTTCGTGTTCTCTCTTGTGTTAATACTTTCAATACCCTATTAATATCCCCTTTGTTATGTCTATTCACCCATTGTAAACCTGTATCATGTCACCCCTAACTCTTCGCCTTTCCAGTGAATGCAACTTAAGCTTTATTAATCTTTCTTCATATGAAAGATTTCTAATTTGGGAATTAACTTAGTCATCCTACGCTGGACACGTTCAAGTGAATTTATATAATTCTATAGTACGGCGACCAAAACTGGACTGCATAATCTAAATGGGGCCTAACCAGTGCAAGATATAGCTGAAGAACCACACCCTGGTGTCATGTTACTAACGCTTCGATTAACAATCCCAGTGTCCTATTCGCCTTATTACGAACATTCATGCATTGATCCTTTTGTTTTAAATTCTTACTAATCATAACTCCCAGATCCCTTTCGCAATCCGACTTCGCAATCTCAACACCATCTAGCTCGTATCTTGTAACTCTATCATCATTACCTAGCCGCAAAACTTTACATTTATTAGAATTAAACTGCATCTGCCAGTCTTTTGACCATTTTAAAACCCTATTTAGATCAACTTGAAGTGATAGCGAGTCTTCTTTCGTGTTAATTTCCCTACCGATTTTTGTATCATCTCAAACTCAAATATCATCGATTTGCTACTCAAACCTGAATCTAAATCATTTATATATATATTATAAACAACAGAAGTGCCAGGACAGAGCCCTGAGGTACTCCACTAACAACATTAACCCACTCTGACTTAACCCCATTTATACTAACTCTCTGTCTCCTTTGGAATAGCCATACCCTAATCCAACTTAATATAGCTCCCCAAATACCATGAGCTTCTATTTTTTTAATTAGTCTTTCATGTGGCACTGTATCAAAAGCTTTGCTAATGTCAAGGTACACAACATCACAATCCTTACCACTATCAACTGCCTCAACTATGCTGGAATAAAAAGTTTGCAAATTTGTTAAACATGAATGGCCATTTGTAAAACCATGTTGCGACTCATTTATTAATTTATGTTTTTCAAGATGCAGATGAATTGTATTTGCAATTATTGATTCAGGTAACTTCCCACAATAGACGTTAGGCTAATTGGCCGATAGTTTGACGCAAGTGATCTATCTCCTTTCTTAAAATTGGTACTACATTAGCTACCTTCCATGACTCTGGCACTCTGCCTAACTCTATTGATTTATTAAATATGGTAGACAGTGGCTCGAAAAGCTCCTCTTTGCATTCTTTAAGCACCCTGGCAAACACTTCATCCGGCCCTGGGGATTTGTTTGGTTTTAGTTTTACTATTTGTTTAATTACATCCTCCCTGGTAACTGCTAAACTAGTCAACCTGTCTTCATCCCCACCCACATATAATTGTTCAGCTGAAGGCATATTGTTAAGTTCTTCTTTAGTAAATACAGATATAAAACATTTGTTAAAAATACTACTCATCTCTTCTTCATTAGCATTACAACATTAACTTAACTCTTCTCCGTTAACTGACCTGTCTCGATTTTTATTGGACCTATCCTGTCCCTAACCTTTGTTCGATATAACTGAAAAAAACTTTTAGGATTTGCCTTTGCTTGGCCTGCTATACGAACTTCATAGTTAATTTTTGCTCTCCTTATCTCTTTTTTAACATTTCTAACCAGTTGTGCGAATTCTTGTTCAAAACTGACTTCCCCATTCTTAATCCCTTTGTACCAAGCTCTCTTTCTACGTATAAGGTTTTTCAGATCCTTTGTTATCCATTTCGGGACATTTGTGTTTGATCTATTCAATTTGTGAGGCATAGTACTTTCCTGTGCTTTGCGTAAAATATTTGTAATTAAGTTAAGAGCATAAGAACAGGCAACCGCAGAAGGCCCATTGGCCACGAGGCAGCTCCTATCTATAACCACCCAATCCCACTCATATACATGTCCAACCCGCGCTTGAAACAGGCAACCGCAGAAGGCCCATTGGCCACGAGGCAGCTCCTATCTATAACCACCCAATCCCACTCATATACATGTCCAACCCGCGCTTGAAACAATCGAGGGACCCCACTTCCACCACGTTACGCGGCAATTGGTTCCACAAATCAAAAGCTGTTTTATACCTCGGAATCAGTCTTCACTCCTAACTCGACCAACAACATTTCCTCAGGTGCTAATACATATAATGGGATTATTTCCATTTCCAGCCATAATATCATTCATGTTGTTTATAATGTCACCAATTCCAGCTCCGGGATAGCAAACCCTTAACCTGTTCCCCCTATTTCTAGCACAAAACGTTTTGTCTAAGTACCTCACCTGGGAATCTCCCACAACCAAAATTTGCTTAGATGCCTCCTTAACTTTCTGAGCACCTTGAGGGGCTTGTGCTTCATTGCTCTTCTTTGATTTCCTTTTCGAGTGAACTGCAGGCTCACCACAGCACTCGTCTTCCACCACGGCAAATGAATTTGTAGTCGTTAGGGCGTCTGTAGGCAGCCTTGTCAAGGTCTTCTTAAGACCCTTGTCCTTTACGACTTTCCACGACGAGGTCTTTTTAATATTGGCCTCCTCCTTCGTTTCTTCTTGATGTTATTTCAGCTGTCGTACCTCCTCGACATAATTCTGTCGTACCATGAATCGTACTCCGTACGAATTCTGTCGTACGGAGATATTTCTCTCTCTGCTCTCAGAACTCCATCTAGATTTATCAGTTCCTTCCTTACATTATTACTAATCCTTACATTATTGCTATAATAATATTACTACGGTTATTACTACCTATTATTACTATGTTATTCGAGATGAAGATGCATGGTATTTGCAGTTATTGATTCAAGTAACTTTCCCACAATCGACGTTTAGATAATTTGCCGATAGTTGGACGCAAGTGATCTATCTTCTTTCTTGAAAATTGGTACCAAATTAGAAACTTTCCACGACTCTGAAACTCTGCCTGACTCTAATGATTTTTAAATATGGTAGACAATGCTCGCAAAACTCCTTTTCGCATTCGTTAGACATACTGCTAAACGTACTCGAATATGTGAAAGTTGTGAGTATTGACCCACAATTTCATGTGTTGAAATCCAGTCACAAAAAAATACCACCTTCCCCCACAAATATATATAGATATGTTAATGACAGCCTTGATGTTACCTTGAGACGGTTTCAGGGCTTTGCGTCCTCGCGGCCCAGTCCCCGACAAGGCGTTCTCTTTGCTGGACTGGTCAACCATAGAGTTTGAAACCTGTAAATAAATCGGCCAAAACAAATAACAGTCACTACTTCTGCCACCTGTGGCTTAATAACATGTTGACCCATTTCGTTCCAACTTCTCATGCTTAGTGCCGGATATACATTCTCCAAGATGTAGAAGTCACAACAACATCTGCATAAAAAAATAAAGGAGAAAATGTAGTTGTCAACTTTCAGACAAAGAGACATAACAAATATTGCAATTGAGCAATGTATTTATATGATATATAATAAATACTGCATAATAACATACTCATTATTATGGGAGAAATCTGACCCTCCAGGTGTCATCAGCTGAATACCAACTTTGGAAACCTTTCTTATTAATGATTTTCTTCTTTGTGCATCGGAGATGTGCTTGCATTTCTGTATTCCTAATTGCCAGTAAATAGGAGATGTTATCGTTAATATCAGTACTGGTTGCCGCCTGTCGTGCACGCATGAATTTAAAAAAATCATTTCTTAACACATTCCGATGAAATTTTCACTACGTTGATACCAAATAACGGGAGATTCATTTAGATTGTTTTCACTATATTATCATATATTGGAAAAATCTCCAGTCACCAGGCCCTTAAGTTACTCTTTAGTAAATACAGAGATAAAATATTTATTAAAAATTCTACTCATCTCTTTGTCATTATCAGTTATCTGCCCTGTCTCCGTTTTTAATGGACCTATCCTTTCCCCCCAGTTAACTTTTTTACCAAGGCTCAAACTCTTCCTCACGTACCAATTTACGTCTCACAGTACTCGTCCATCAACGTAGATAGCTGAATAGTCGTGATTGGTTCAATTATAACGAAAATTGTAGTTTTCAGGTCCCACATGGGTTGTGAAATTCACCTACTATTGTCCATGCTCTTATAATATTACAGATCAGCTACATCCTATTGAAGGCTCGTAGTTTTGTTTTGAGAAATATTAGTTGTTCTTAGTAAATTATAATAAGCACAATAAATTATTACATAGAATAAGTGCTTCACCAATCAATATTATATACCATAGTTTGTGCTTTAGAAATCTTTAAAGAATGTTTTGTAGGAACGCTAACAGAAAACGATGTTATGTTGGAATGTATATAGGGTAAACTACTGCAAACAGGATGGTATGGTGTGGATTATTGGAAACTATAGGATTAGTATAGGGTCCACTACCACCTGTTAGGTGGGTAAGGGGTCCAATAACACCCGCAGGATGAGTATGGGGGTCACATCCACCCACAGGAATGGTATGGGGATCACTTCCACCCACAGGAAGGGTATGGGATCCAATACCATCCACTGGATGTGTACTGCGTCCACTACCACCGACAGGATGGGTATGGGCTCACAACCACCCACAGGATAGGTATGGGGTCCAATACCACCCACAGGATGAGTATGGGGTCCACTATAACCCACAGGATGGGTATGGGGCTCCAACCACCCACAGAATAAGTATGGGGTACAATAACACCCACTGGATATGTATGGCATCCATTGCCCCCACAGGATGACTATAGGGTACAGTATCGCCCACAGGATTAGTATATAGGGTTCACTGCCGCCCACAGAGTCGGTATGGAGTCCACCGCCACCCACAGGGTCGGTATGGGGTCCACTACCGCCCACTGGGTCGCTATGAAGTCAACTACCGTCCACAGGGTCGGTAGGGGTCCACTACCGCCCACAGGGTCGGCAGGGGGTCCACTGCCACCCACTGGGTCGGTAGGGGGTCCACTGCCGCCCACAGGATCGATAGGGGGTCCACTGCCGCCCACAGGGTCGATATGGGGGGGTCCACTACCGCCCACAGGATCGATAGGGGGTCCACTGCCGCCCACAGGGTCGGTAGGGGGTCCACTGCCGCCCACACGTTCGGTAGGGGTCCACTGCCGCCCACAGGGTCGGTAGGGGGTCCACTGCCGCCCACAGGACCGATAGGGGGTCCACTGCCGCCCACAGGGTCGATAGGGGTCCCTTACCGCCCACAGGGTCTCTATGAAGTCAACTACCGCCCATAGTGTTTGTATAGTGTCCACTATCGCTCATAGTGTTATTATGGGGTCCACTACCCCTCATAGGGTCGGTATGGGGGTCCATTACTACCCACAGGGTGTGTCTGGGGTCTATTTTGGCAATACTGCTTTTCCAATCTCATTTGTTGTTCAATGTAAAATATTTGTTGCTCGACTTGCAACAATTTATATATATATATATATAGTATAGTGCCTTTGCAATAATGTACCAATGTGTGTATTTTCATAACTCGTTTTAAATTGTTGAAAAATAAATAACTACATTGTGAATGCAAGTCAATGTTTACATGCTAAATCAGAGTTGCCAGATTCCGCTTAAAATAGCAAATTGTGCTTATTTTCAAAGCTTGAGAATTTAGCTTTAAAGTAGTTAAAAAACTACGAATTTCGCAATTTGCTATGTACTTTAGTGTACTATTTTAAAATAAGGTTGGTTTTTAAGCTGCAAGTCATATGAATCTCAAAAAAAGTATATTATTAACAATCTTATCTCCATAGTTCACTAGTTTCTGTAAATCAGATCTGGTAACTGTAGGCCAAGTACTGGTAGACTCAAGACACAATGTGTGTTGAAGCTATTCTCTTTGAAGAAGTCATCTCGACAGGATCTTCCAGCTCCAGCTATAAAACTTCACCAAACATGGATCTACCTAGTACATCAAATGGTAA
>NW_025564627.1:0-11341 GCF_020424385.1 Procambarus clarkii | reverse complement strand
TCCATCCCTTCCCGTTCTGAGGCGTACCAAGCCTTGTTTGGTCCCGCTTCGTGGGCCAAATACTTTGATCTCCTCCCTCATGATTCTGCGCCTCCTGACGACTTCTCCCTCCATAGACACCTTGTTGATTCAGTCGATGCCTCTGTCACCTTCCACCCCACCCGTCTCGGTACACGGGTCGTTGCTGCTGCTTCTCAGGATGCTGCCTCCCACTTGGCCGCTTTATCCTGCCTTGGCGAGCCCTTGTTCGGGTCTGCGAGAACGCTCGGTTGAATGCCAGTGTTGACGCTATTCTCCTTCCGTCCCTGTTGCAACCGGTGTTCGGAATCTGCAGGACTGCCACGAAGATATTCGTCATATCCTTGATGCCCAAGGCCATTCTGTCCTCCAGGTGGACACGTTTACTCGTCCCTCTCGTGGTCGTCGCCATCTGCCCCTTCGGGTTGTGAAGATTACCTTTGATGGTCGGACCCTTCCGCCCTCTGTCATTCTTGCTGGTGCCAGGTGCTCCTGGTAACACCAAGATTCTATGCTTGCGTAAGTGCTTGCGTAACTGCTTCGTGAATCTTGCCCCAGGTCTCCTTACTCCAGTTATCTGCATTACCTCATGTTGGCTAAGATAGAATTCTAGCAACAATTTGTTAGTCCACCGCTGCAGTTGGCCAGGGTCTAAGTTTCTGGAAGGAAAGGGAACTATCAGGGGAAGCACCAAGCCATTACGACTATATAGCACTGGGAATGGATCAGGATAAGGATTTGGGATGGGACGGGGGGAAGGAATGGTGCCCAACCGCTTGTGTTGACAGTCAGGTATTGAACGCCGACCTGCATGAAGCGAGACCGTCGTTCTACCGTCCAGCCTAAGTAGTTGGCAATGTTTCTGGAGTTCTCTTTGGATTTCTACATTCCTCATTAGCATTGGGTTGTCTCTAAACATTGATATGGAGGAGTTGCTCTCTCGCGTAGGTCGTTCACATACATTATAAACAATAGTTGCCCGAAGCCCGTGCCTTGGCGGACCTTACTTCTTATATACATTCCTCGGGGCCTGAAGCCCCGTCTGTGACTAATGACTCTTTGTTTTCTGTCCGGTAGGTACTCTCTCTCTCTCTCTCTCTCTCTCTCTCTCTCTCTCTCTCTCTCTCTCTCTCTCTCTCCTCTCTCTCTCTCTCTCTCTCTCTCTCTCTCTCTCTCTCTCTCTCCTCTCTCTCTCTCTCTCTCTCTCTCTCTCTCTCTCTCTCTCTCTCTCTCTCTCTCTCTCTCTCTCTCTCTCTCTCTCTAGACAACTCTTTATCCCAGTTTGCGTCTTCATATTGTACAACAGCTTCTCACCAGGTACACTATCATAGGCTTTCTAACTGTCTTTTAAATTGCAGTATACCTAGCTTCATTTCTCCTCTACCTGATAACCTATCTTTTCTTTTCATTCTAAGATCATGTCGCCTCGTCTTCTTCTTAGTGTCTTCAGGAACTCCAATGTTTCTTATCACATTCTTATTCTTAGCCACTTTACAAGGAATACTTTGTGTGTGAGGCTGTAGTTTGGCTCTTCCTGCCTGTCAACCTTTCTGAGTATTGGGAAAGTTTTCCTTGGTGGGTGGGAGGTGGTAGTGGTGGTGGTGGTGGTTGTGGTTGTGGTGGTGGTAGAGGCAGTGGTGGTGGCGGTGATAGAGGCAGTAGTAGTGGTGGTGGCGGTGGTGGTGATGGTAGATGCAGTGGTGGTGATGGTGGTGGTGGTGGTAGAGGCAGTAGTAGTGGTGGTGGTGGTGATGGTGGGGGTAGGGAAGGAGGGTATGAACTACGACCACGCCAACAGGGAGGCGGGCCGGCGCCCGCTACCAAGTTGAGCATCAAAGATTTACACAGCGCGCAGCGGCCATTTATAAAATCTCGCTGCACACGTCAAGCAGATATTGCAGGGGGATTCGACGGGCCGGATTCTCGAAGCAGTTACGCAAGCACTTACGAACCAGGGGCCAGATTCACGAAGCAGTTACGCAAGCACTTACGAACCTGGGGCCAGATTCACGAAGCAGTTACGCAAGCACTTACGAACCAGGGGCTAGATTCACGAAGCAGTTACGCAAGCACTTACGAACCTGGGGCCAGATTCACGAAGCAGTTACGCAAGCACTTACGAACCTGGGGCAAGATTCACGAAGCAGTTACGCAAGCACTTTCAAACCTGTACATCTTTTGTCAATCTTTGGCGGCTTTGTTTACAATTATTAAACAGTTAATGAGCTCCGAAGCACCAGGAGGCTGTTTATAACAATAACAACAGTTGATTGGCAAGTTTTCATGCTTGTAAACTGTTTAATAAATGTAACCAAAGCTGTCAAAGATTGAGGAAAGATGTACACGTTCGTAACTGCTTGCGTAACTGCTTCGTGAACCTAGTTCCTAGGTTGGTAAATGCTTGTGTAACTGCTTCGTGAATCTGGCCCCCAGGTTCGTATGTACTTGCGTAACTGCTTCGTGAATCTGGACCCAGGTTCGTAAGTACTTGCGTAACTGCTTCGTGAATCTGGCCTCCAGGTTCGTAAGTGCTTGCGTAACTGCTTCGCGAATCTAGCCCCAGTTATAACTCTGCTTCACTCTTTCACATTCATTCTTACCCTGCTCTGCACTAGCGCATTTTAACTTTTGTTTATCACTTGGAATATAAAATTAACAACGAATGCCACACTCGCAATACTGGTGTTTCTGTAACCCGTCCTCTTAAAAATAACGTCACTTTCGCTCGTATGCGCCCGATGGCCTTATGCGCGCTATTGCTAAATAGACTTATGGCCTTATGTGCGCTATTGCTAAATAGACTTATGGCCTTATGCGCGCTATGGCTAAATAGACTTATGGCCTTATGTGCGCTATGGCTAAATAGACCTATGGCCTTATGTGCGCTATGGCTAAATAGACCTATGGCCTTATGCGCGCTATGGCTAAATAGACCTATGGCCTTATGTGCGCTATGGCTAAATAGACCTATGGCCTTATGCGCGCTATGGCTAAATAGACCTATGGCCTTATGTGCGCTATGGCTAAATAGACCTATGGCCTTATGTGCGCTATGGCTAAATAGACTTATGGCCTTATGTGCGCTATGGCTAAATAGACCTATGGCCTTATGTGCGCTATGGCTAAATAGACCTATGGCCTTATGCGCGCTATGGCTAAATAGACTTATGGCCTTATGTGCGCTATGGCTAAATAGACCTATGGCCTTATGCGCGCTATGGCTAAATAGACTTATGGCCTTATGTGCGCTATGGCTAAATAGACCTATGGCCTTATGTGCGCTATGGCTAAATAGACCTATGGCCTTATGCGCGCTATGGCTAAATAGACTTATGGCCTTATGTGCGCTATGGCTAAATAGACCTATGGCCTTATGTGCGCTATGGCTAAATAGACCTATGGCCTTATGCGCGCTATGGCTAAATAGACTTATGGCCTTATGCGCGCTATGGCTAAATAGACCTATGGCCTTATGCGCGCTATGGCTAAATAGACTTTTGGCCTTATGCGCGCTATGACCAAATTTGGACGTAATTTGAAATGAAATCGACTCACAAAAGTGACGTATTGTTCCGTTTTCTGTTTGAGTCGTCCGGCCCACTCGGCAAGCTTAGAAGAGGAAACTTTTCATAACGTTTTGAAACTTTATGAGAATTTCCTGCCCACCTAACCTATCAGAGGACCCTTAACTTACTGTTGTTGAAAAAAAAATTCCAAATTTATTTTCATTTTTTTTTTCATTTTCAAATTACGTCCACTTTCGGCCATACGAGCAAACGGCCATAAGCGACATTATTTTTTAAAGGACATGTTGTTTCTGTGCCATTGTGTTAACTTATGTTGCTTATTCACGAAGTAATTCTTACATTACATTCCTTTAAAGGTGCACTAAGCGCGTCTAGCAGACTTAAGAAACCAAACAGCCTCGTTCGTTTTTGTATAAAAGGTTTATAGTGATAGTGTTATATATTAAAATAACAGTAATTACTAATCTAAAGATAACAGGAACGTGATAGAGACAAGAGTAATATCAATAACAGTGAGAAAATGTAGTTTCCTGCTGCCAGATTCACAAAGCAGTTACGCAAGCACTTACGAACCTGGGGCCAGATTCACGAAGCAGTTACGCAAGCACTTACGAACCTGGGGCCAGATTCACGAAGCAGTTACGCAAGCACTTACGAACCTGGGGCCAGATTCACGAAGCAGTTACGCAAGCACTTACGAATGTGTACATCTTTCTACAATCTTTGACGGCTTTGGTTACATTTATTAAACAGTTTACAAGCATGAAAACTTGCCGATCAACTGTTGTTATTGTTATAAACAGTCTCCTGGTGCTTCGGAGCTCATTAACTGTTTAATAATTGTAAACAAAGCCGCCAAAGATTGAGAAAAGATGTACAGGTTCGTAAGTGCTTGCGTAACTGCTACGTGAATCTGTCCTCAGGTTCGTAAGTGCTTGCGTAACTGCTACGTGAATCTGTCCCTAGGTTCGTAATTGCTTGCGTAACTGCTTCGTGAATTGCTACGTAACTGCTACGAGGCCCCAGAAGGGGCCTCGTAGCCTGGTGGATAGCGCGCAGGACTCGTAATTCTGTGGCGCGGGTTCGATTCCCGCACTAGGCAGAAACAAATGGGCAAAGTTTCTTTCACCCTGAATGCCCCTGTTACCTAGCAGTAAATAGGTACCTGGGAGTTAAGTCAGCTGTCACGGGCTGCTTCCTGGGGGTGGAGGCCTGGTCGAGGACCGGGCCGCAGGGACACTAAAGCCCCGAAATCATCTCAAGATACCCTCAAGATAGCCCCTGGTGCTCAGAGTGGATCACTACTTACTGCTCTGTTGACATCTCCGGCAATCACTGTTGCATATCTGCGTCGTCTACGGTAATACATACGTCATTTATGACAGGATCTGTGTCATCAATTCATTTTCCTATGGCATTAATGACTATCTGTGTCATCTATTGTTCTACCTATAGCATTACGAATCGAATCTGATGCCAGATTCACGAAGCAGCTACGCAAGCACTTACGAACCTGGGGCCAGATTCACGTGGCAGTTACGCAAGCACTTACGAACCTGGGGCCAGATTCACGTGGCAGTTACGCAAGCACTTACGAACCTGGGGCCAGATTCACGTGGCAGTTACGCAAGCACTTACGAACCTGGGGCCAGATTCACGTGGCAGTTACGCAAGCACTTACGAACCTGGGGCCAGATTCACGTGGCAGTTACGCAAGCACTTACGAACCTGGGGCCAGATTCACGTGGCAGTTACGCAAGCACTTACGAACCTGGGGCCAGATTCACGTGGCAGTTACGCAAGCACTTACGAACCTGGGGCCAGATTCACGAAGCAGCTACGCAAGCACTTACGAACCTGGGGCCAGATTCACGAAGCAGCTACGCAAGCACTTACGAACCTGGGGCCAGATTCACGAGGCAGCTACGCAAGCACTTACGAACCTGGGGCCAGATTCACGTGGCAGTTACGCAAGCACTTACGAACCTGGGGCCAGATTCACGTGGCAGTTACGCAAGCACTTACGAACCTGGGGCCAGATTCACGTGGCAGTTACGCAAGCACTTACGAACCTGGGGCCATATTCACGAAGCCGCTACGCAAGCACTTACGAACCTGGGGCCATATTCACGAAGCCGCTACGCAAGCACTTACGAACCTGGGGCCATATTCACGAAGCCGCTACGCAAGCACTTACGAACCTGGGGCCAGATTCACGTGGCAGTTACGCAAGCACTTACGAACCTGGGGCAGATTCACGTGGCAGTTACGCAAGCACTTACGAACCTGGGGCCAGATTCACGTGGCAGTTACGCAAGCACTTACGAACCTGGGGCCAGATTCACGTGGCAGTTACGCAAGCACTTACGAACCTGGGGCCAGATTCACGTGGCAGTTACGCAAGCACTTACGAACCTGGGGCCAGATTCACGTGGCAGTTACGCAAGCACTTACGAACCTGGGGCCAGATTCACGTGGCAGTTACGCAAGCACTACGAACCTGGGGCCAGATTCACGTGGCAGTTACGCAAGCACTTACGAACCTGGGGCCAGATTCACGTGGCAGTTACGCAAGCACTTACGAACCTGGGGCCAGATTCACGTGGCAGTTACGCAAGCACTTACGAACCTGGGGCCAGATTCACGTGGCAGTACGCAAGCACTTACGAACCTGGGGCCAGATTCACGTGGCAGTTACGCAAGCACTTACGAACCTGTACATCTTTTCTCAATCTTTGGTGGCTTTGTTTACAATTATTAAACAGTTAATGAGCTCCGAAGCACCAGGAGGCTGTTTATAACAATAACAACAGTTGATTGGCAAGTTTTCATGCTTGTAAACTGTTCAATAAATGTAACCAAAGCCGTCAAAGATTGAGAAAAGATGTACAGGTTCGTAAGTGCTTGCGTAGCTGCTTCGTGAATCTTGCCTCAGATTCGTAAGCGTTTGCGTAGCTGATTCGTAAATCTGGCCCCAGGTTCGTAAGTGTTTGCGTAACTGCTCCGTGAATCTGGCCCCAGGTTCGTAAGTCCTTGTGTAACTGCTCCGTGAATCTGGCCCCAGGTTCGTAAGTCCTTGTGTAACTGCTCCGTGAATCTGGCCCCAGGTTCGTAAGTCCTTGTGTAACTGCTCCGTGAATCTGGCCCCAGGTTCGTAAGTCCTTGTGTAACTGCTCCGTGAATCTGGCCCCAGGTTCGTAAGTCCTTGTGTAACTGCTCCGTGAATCTGGCCCCAGGTTCGTAAGTCCTTGTGTAACTGCTCCGTGAATCTGGCCCCAGGTTCGTAAGTCCTTGCGTAACTGCTCCGTGAATCTGGACGATAAAACGTGCCCGTTCGTGTACCGAAGCGGTGTTTCACATTTCGTGACGTGCTCCCCACGAACTTGAACATAACAGAATGAACAATAACACCAGATAACCCATATTAGATCCAATACTAAAGTATTGATCGCATCTTTGTGTGTTAAATAGGTTCCAGTTACCTGGTGACAAGTGAAAATAAACCAAAGATTTATTTGTAGGGTAAATGCTTCTCAAAATTTGACCACTCAGAGTGTGGCCAATCAGATTGTGGCCAATCAGGTCGTGGCCAATCAGATCGTGGCCAATCAGATCGTGGCCAATCAGGTCGTGGCCAATCAGATTGTGGCCAATCAGATTGTGGCCAATCAGATTGTGGCCAATCAGATCGTGGCCAATCAGGTCGTGGCCAATCAGATTGTGGCCAATCAGATTGTGGCCAATCAGGTCGTGGCCAATCAGATTGTGGCCAATCAGATTGTGGCCAATCAGATTGTGGCCAATCAGATTGTAGCCAATCAGATCGTGGCCAATCAGATTGTGGCCAATCAGATTGTGGCCAATCAGGTCGTGGCCAATCAGATTGTGGCCAATCAGATTGTGGCCAATCAGGTCGTGGCCAATCAGATTGTGGCCAATCAGATTGTGGCCAATCAGATTGTGGCCAATCAGGTCGTGGCCAATCAGATTGTGGCCAATCAGATTGTGGCCAATCAGATTGTGGCCAATCAGATCGTGGCCAATCCGTAAGGTGTAGACTAAACATCTCCCAACCAACATTTGCACTTTTCATTCAGTTATCATCGAGCAATTGCAACTTGCATAGGGACCTCAGATCTGGTGTTGGATATCACTAAGACTCCCCCTCAGATGTGACAAAGGATATCACTAAGACTCCCCTTCAGATGTGACAAAGGATATCACTAAGACTCCCCCTCAGATGTGACAAAGGATATCACTAAGACTCCCCCTCAGATGTGACAAAGGATATCACTTTTTTTTATCTGCACTTCTTAGTTACGAGAGTAATATTCATGGTCAATAATTAGTCGGTAAACAATATGATTTATGTTCCCCAACGTCAAGAAACAGTCGTACTAACGTGCCCTAATCCTAACCTACCAGAGGACCCAAAACAGAAAACGAAACAGTTCGCGTATTTCACCAGCCACTTCATTTTCCTTGTACGACAGTTTTTGGACTTGGGTATATACGTCAAAATGCGACGTACTATTAGAAGGACGGGTTGAATAGTTACTATTGTAATAGTGACTTTACTACATAAAGATATTTCAATTAAATCTTTACCGTGACTGGTTCATCATAGAATAATTTCTTATACAACTATAAATATCCTTTTGATTTACGTTGGTATTATTACCTAAATATGTAACTCCTATCTTGAGATTATCTTGAGGTTATCTTGTGGTTATCTTGAGTGTTATCTTGAGAGGATTTCGGGGCTTAGCGTCTCCGCGGCCCGATCTTCGACCAGGTCTCCTTTTGTTACACATCCCCCAGGAAGCAGCCCGTAGCAGCTGTCTAACTCCCAGGTACATATTTACTGCTAGGCGAACAGAGGCATCAGGGTGAAAAAAAAACTCTGCCCATTTGTTTCCGCCTCCACCGGGGATCGAACCCGGAACCTCAAGACTACGAATTCAGCCGTCAGTGATTGCTAGGAAAATAAATTGTTTACATTTCTCCACAACAAAAGATATCCTGTTTCATTACGATAACTAATTTTGTATTGCACCTTTAAGTCATTGTTGTCAATCGATATCCAATTTTTTTATGAGAAGGGAAAGGGAACTAGCATGGGAAAGCGCCAAGCCATTACGACTATATAGCACTGGGAAGGGGTCAGGATAAGGATTTGGGATGGGACGGTGGGAAGGAATGGTGCCCAACCACTTGTGTGGACGGTCGGGGGATTGAACTCAGACCTGCATGAAGCTGTACCGTCCACCCCAAGTGGTTGGAATATACGGAACCTTTCATTTAATTATTCCTATATATATAGTTGAGCTACATTTATATTGATTGTTTAAATAAGTTTGAAGCAAAATATCACTAAGAATAACACTTGTTGGGAGTCAAGTTGTCTCTAATATTCTCTCATTCTTTAGATCTTTTCTTTTGATATCTTTAGATTTAGATCATTTCGGGCAGCGTTTCTGCCCGAAACGCTTTGCATAATAGTGGCTTTAGGCTTTGTATGTACTAGCTCTATATATAAATCCATCAATGTTTCTACCTCACCTTGAATGTATGTACTTTACCTGAATAAACCTTTGATTTGATTTAATTTCATCAATAATATTAAACAATATGTCTGGTAGTAACTTATATCGACTAGCAGTGTTGTTTTTATATACACAAAATTCAGTTAACTCAATAACTTATTTATTTTGTTCAGAAGTTATTAAGATATGTATTCGTGTATTAGATAAAAGTTTTCAGACTAATAAAATAAATAATTAAACACATGAATACAAATAACAAATAATTAAATCATAAATAATTCATAAATAAATATTATATAATTCATAAGTAAATAATAGATAATTCATAAATATATAGTAAATAATTCATTATATAAATAAATAATAAATAATTCACACAATAATTGAATAATAAATAATTCAATAATAAATCATAAATAATTAAAATAGTAAATAATTAATATATTTATGTAAAATATCTATTTTATTGGTAAGTGAAAAAAAAAAACTTCGCTCCTATAATCCTTGTATTTGCATAAAATATTCAAAAGGCGAAATTATAAAATCTTTAAGTGAATCACAGATATTTTCTCCCTAAAATGTCTGTATTTTAGTAATTATTTAATTCAATAATTATTTTAGTAATGTATTTAATACAACTCTGCTCAAGTCTGCAAGGATTATCCACTAGGTTGTGAGCTTCATTTTAACCACAACTCTTTAACTTTTTAAGAGATATCTAAGAGTGATACTAAGTTGTTGCTCTTATTGCTTCGTCAACATTCTTGTAATGGTGCTCCTGTGTAATACTTATCAGACGCTGGAGCTGCCTTAGCTGGGACTGTGTTTTGGTACTTATTGAACTGTAGAGTTAAGTCTTAAGTTACTTAAGTTACTTAAGACTTAAGTAACTTAACTGTTTAGTTAAGTCTCCCTCCCCCATTATCACTGCGCCCCCCAAAGATGAGCCCCACAACCACCCCTCCCCCAATCTTCACTATCATTTTCTTATCCATCTTCACACTTTAATCTTTCTATCTTCAACCCACTTCACTGAAAGGGTTTCTGCTCATTCTTGAGTGTCCTCGGGAGTGGGCCTGTTCTTGAGTGTCCTCGGGAGTGGGCCTGTTCTTGAGTGTCCTCGGGAGTGGGCCTGTTCTTGAGTGTCCTCGGGAGTGGGCCTGTTCTTGAGTGTCCTCGGGAGTGGGCCTGTTCTTGAGTGTCCCGGGAGTGGGCCTGTTCTTGAGTGTCCTCGGGAGTGGGCCTGTTCTTGAGTGTCCTCGGGAGTGGGCCTGTTCTTGAGTGTCCTCGGGAGTGGGCCTGTTCTTGAGTGTCCTCGGGAGTGGGCCTGTTCTTGAGTGTCCTCGGGAGTGGGCCTGTTCTTGAGTGTCCTCGGGAGTGGGCCTGTTCTTGAGTGTCCTCGGGAGTGGGCCTATTCTTGAGTGTCCTCGGGAGTGGGCCTATTCTTGAGTGTCCTCGGGAGTGGGCCTGTTCTTGAGTGTCCTCGGGAGTGGGCCTATTCTTGAGTGTCCTCGGGAGTGGGCCTATTCTTGAGTGTCCAGAAGAGTGGGCCTATTCTTGAGTGTCCACAAGAGTGGGCCTGTTCTTGAGTGTCCACAAGAGTGGGCCTATTCTTGAGTGTCCTCGGGAGTGGGCCTATTCTTGAGTGTCCTCGGGAGTGGGCCTATTCTTGAGTGTCCTCGGGAGTGGGCCTGTTCTTGAGTGTCCACAAGAATAGAGAATCCATCTTATTCAACGGCTGTTCTTATACTTCTTGTGTTTCGTATCACTCAGCTTTATCTCCCTTATATGATTTATCCTCTCCTCTTTACTCCTCTCCTTCGTAGCCAGTTCCCTGTCGCTCCTGGTCTTGTGGTCCTCCTCCTAGCCCCCCTCCTAGCCCACCTCCTAGCCCCCTCCTAGCCCCCCTCCCAGCCCCCCTCCTAGCCCCCCCCTCCTAGCCCCCCTCCTAGCCCCCTCCTAGCCCCCCTCCCAGCCCCCTCCTTAGCCCCCTCTAGCCCCCTTCCTAGCCCCAGCCCCCAGGAGGGTGCATTACAATGTGTCAGTGTGGGCCGGCCCCGTTCATTTGCCCAATTAATTAACGTAACGAGTTCGTTAGCCTTGTTAATGGCCCGCCATCCCCCTCCCCTCCCCCCCTCTGTTCCAACACGGCCGAACCTCGCTTATCCGGACATATACACGCGCGTGTCTCTCGCTTATACGGACGTCCTGCTTACAACGGCCTGGCTTACAGGCACACACGCTCGCCCT
>NW_025564626.1:17500-89327 GCF_020424385.1 Procambarus clarkii | reverse complement strand
TATCAACCAAATACGTGTCTGCTAGTTAGGCAGCTAACTACCAGGTTTGTTTGCTGTTGACCTATTAACTTGGTATGTGTGTGTGTGTGTGTACTCACCTAGTTGTGCTTGCGGGGGTTGAGCTCTGGCTCTTTGGTCCCGAATCTCAACCGTCAATCAACTGGTGTACAGATTCCTGAGCCTACTGGGCTCTATCATATCTACATTTGAAACTGTGTATGGAATCAGCCTCCACCGCATTGTAACGGGGGGGAGGGGAATAGCTATCTTTTCCCCATTATCCCGCCCCTTAGTTAACTATTCTAGAGTTCCCCCTCCCCCTAGAGTTCCTCCTGCCCCCTCTCTAGTTCAACACCTTGTAACCTAGGTATTTGATCCCCTAGGTGCTACACCCACAAGGTATTGTACCTGATCAACTACCAGCAACTGTAGAGAACTCTAGAACATTTCACGGTCACGAACGTATGATAGAAAACGAAAGGAAAGAAGTGCGTAATGAAGTAATTAGTGAGGGTTTGGGGTGAGGGAGGTAGAGAAGAGGGAGGAGTAGGGAGAGTCATCAGGTGAAAGGGAAAGTGGGAGAGAGGCGGAGGGTGAGGAGAGGAGAGGGAGTAGGAAGTGTAGTTCTACCTCTACCTCTTAGAGGTAGAGGTAGAAGGGTAGATAAGTAGAAGTAGAAATTGCTGCCACCATCCATTCTAGTCAGTACATACAAGACAGGGAATGGGACTTGTCTGTATCACAAAATTCTCAAAGATGTCAAAAGGTCATTATTAGCATGTTTCATCTGTATCATGTTCCATGCAAGATTCTTTAATTCAATAATCTCAAGTTGGCCATATATCAGTAATTCCAAGATCTCGGGAACACAATTAAAATCAAATTAAAAGTAAGTGAATCAAGCATGATAAATTTAGCTTTTTTAAATTTAAATTTGATATTTTGCATGATAAATATCAGAATTCAATCAATCGAATTAAATTAAATATTTATGTTAGGAGTTTTACGGTGGAAGGGAAGGGAACTATTAGGGGGGAAAGCACCAAGCCATTACGAGTATATAGCACTGGCAAGGGGTCAGGATATGCATTTGGGATGGGAAGTGGAAGGAGAGAAATGGAGCCCAACCACTTGGACGGTCGGGGATTGAACCCCGACCTGCATGAAGCAAGACCGTCGCTCTACCGTCCAGCCCAAGTTTACAGTCAAGCAATCGAACTGAAGGTTCATTATGTCCAGATAAACAATGTGAGCCGCCACACACAACTTTGAGAGTCACTACAGCTGTCTGCCCCTAGAGATCACACCACATCTTAGTACACGAAATAAGTCCTCTTTCATGTTCAACTCACCAAGTGTCTGCCTATAGCAGGATAGAGAGGGAGAGGGTCTGCAGTTGACTGTCCCCCCGTCCAGCTGACAGCCTGCCTGGCTACGCTGTCCTCTGCTCTGCTCTGCTGGCTGTTCTCCTATCGCTCTCCAATCTACAGCTCCCTGAGTATTTATGGGGAACCTAGTAACTTAACTCCCCCCACAAGTAGATAGCCCCAGGCCATCTACCAAGCCACACCTTAACCAGCGGCTTGTTCGAAGGACCCACCCGACTAGCCGCCTGCAATTATGAGCTTAGCAGCAACAAAGTCAACTTCACACGACCTGACCTTGGTCACTTGGTGGTCATTAGCACTCTAGAGGTGTGACTTTCACGCCGACACAATGGCGCCTCTCAAATCCTGTCTGGCTCACTCCTGTACTATTATATATATATATATATATATATATATATATATATATATATATATATATATATATATATATATATATATTACTAAACAAAACACCTTTACGATGTTACAACATTACTGCCTAATGAATTCCATTTACTAACTACTCTGACACTGAACAAATTCTTTCTAATATTTATGTGGCTCATTTGAGTACTCATCTTTCACCTGTGTCCCCTTGTGCGTGTACCACTCGTGTTAAATAATCCATTCTTATCTACCCTGTCAATTCCCCTGAGAATTTTGTATGTGGTGATCATGTCTCTCCGAGCTCTTCTGTCAATCCAGCGACGTGAGCTGCAGTTCACGCAGCTTTTCCTCATAATTCAAGCCTCTTAGTTCTGGGACTAGCCTAGTAGCATACTTCTGAACTTTTTCCAGCTGCGTCGTATGCTTGACTGTTTGTGTGTGTGTTTAAGAGAAATTGCTATATCATAGACGAAAAGTATGATGGGAGTCAGTAAGTATGTTTGACAACCGACGATTACAAAGGCGGGATCCAAGAGCTGGCAGTTGGATCCTACAGGCACAAATAGTAAATACACATATAGTACACAAGCACTAAACCCAAGAGATGGATATGATGTGGTGGAGGCAGACGCCATACACAGTTTGTGGCCTGCAGATATAACACAGCCCAACAGGCTCAAGAACCTGTACATCAGTTGATTGACTGTTAATACGCGGGACCAAAGAGCCGAAGCTCAACCCCCTCCCCCACTCCGCAAGCAAAACTAGGCGAGTACACGCACGCACACATTCACACACACACGAGTGCTAATCTTCTAGTCATGGGGGACCTAAATCATAGATCAACTGGGAATCCAGAACTACCCCATGATAGAGAAGGAATTTGGGGAACGAATCTAGTGAAAGTTGTGGAAAGGAACTTTCTAACACAGCTGTATTTAAATGAGGACACACGAGCAAGGGGCGGAGACACACCAAGTCTCCTGGACTTGATCTTCACCCAGCATGAGCAGGACATCGTGAACTTGGAGCATGAAGCACCACTAGGAGCAGGTGACTATTGAGTCCTGGTATTTGACTATATGATTGAACTTAAAACAGTGCCCATAAGACCAGGAGTCAGGGAAGGGAGATCAGGCTATAATAAGGGAGACTACGTGAAAGTAAGAGAGTATCTGGGAAGTGTGCAGTGAGAGGAGGAACTGAGAGGGAAGACGGTCCAGGAAATGATGGACCAAGTCAAACTGAGGTGCAAAGAAAGAGACGAGAGATTCATATCACCAATAAGAGAACAAAATAGGAGAGAATATAACACTCCGTGGTTCAACAGATAGTGCCAGGAAGCAAACGCGTAAAGCAGGAGGGAGTGAAGGAAATACAGAAGGCCAAGGACAGGGAAACTGGGATAATAATAATAATAATAATAATAATAATTTTTATTTAGGTAAAGGTACATACATAAAGAGATTTTACAATGTTTGTTGGCTTTATAGATAGAGCTAGTACATACAATGCCTAAAGCCACTATTACGCAAAGCGTTTCGGGCAGATAGGATAGATAGGCGTTTCGGGCAGATTTCGGATAGATGTAACAGGACCAGGAATGATCACATAAATATAAGAGTGGCGGAAAGAATCTATGAAAACGATATTACCTCCACAGCGAGGAAACACCCGGAACTCCTACAAAAGCATATAAGAAGTAAAATGACAGTGACCGACCAAGTGACCAGGTTACGATAAAGGGGCAGGCCAGTATACACAATATGATAAATAAATTTGTGAGGAGCTCAGTGCCAGCTTCCATGCAGTGTTCACTACTGAGCTGAACAACTCCCGCAGCTGGAGGAGGAAGCAGCCTGTGACGAATGACTATTAATTATTGAAGTAACAACAGAGGAAGTAAGGAAACAGGCAGCATCACTAGAGGGAACTAAAGCTACTGGGCCTGATATAATATCACCATGGATGTTAAAAGAAGCAACACAGGCCCTCAGCATACCTCAAGCACTCATCTTTAATGAGTTGCTAACAAAGGGGAAAATGCTGAACTCCTATAAAGAAGGCAAATGTGATGCAAATCTACAAGGAGATAGAGAAGAGACACCTAACAACAGACCAGTGTCCCTCACAAGCATCCCTTGCAAAGTACTCAAACGAATGATAAGATTAAGTTGCACACCTAGAAAGAATTAGGTTTGTAAGTAAGCACCTCCTGGAGTTTAATGATAAGGTAACAAAACTAAGGCAAGACAGAAGGATGGGTAGATTGCATATTTATGGACTGCCAAAAAGCTTTTCATACAGTTCCACACAGGAGAATATTATTCAAACTCTAGAGGCAGGCGATAGTGTAAACGCACTATCATGGGGTAAGGAATTACCCTAACAGACAGGCGTGAGAGAGTGACAGTTGAGGGGCGAGGAGTCGGACAGGTGTAGGGTAACAAGCGGGGTGCCTCAAGGGTCAGTGCTGGCACCACACTATTCCTCATTTATGTAAATTACCGGATTACAGGAGCTGTGTCTTACATGTCAATGTTTACATATGATGCAAAAGTAATGAGAAAGGTTGTGACAGATGAAGACTGTAAGATTCTCTAAGATGACTTAAACGAGTTGCAGAGCTGGTTCAAGAACTGGCTGCCAGAGTACAACACCAACAAGTGTAAGGTGATGTAAATGACAACAGGAACCAGGAGGCCGAGACTATGGTCAATACACGAGGAAGGGAAAGTACCTCCCTATAATGACAACAAAAAAAGACCTGAGAGTGGACATAACACCAAACCTAACTCCAGAGGCTCATATAACCAGAGCACTGTGAGCTGCACACTACACCAGTAAAGTCAGAACATCCTTCAGTAACTTGTATCAGGAGGCGCTTACATCACTGTAAGTTGGCCTGGCCTGTGTGAGGCCAGTTTTAAAATATGTCGCCCCATCGTCCAGCCCCGTATTAAAAACACATAAAGAAGCTCGAAAGGGTGAAGAAGTTTGCTATGAGACTTGTTCCAGAATTGAAAGAGAGAGAGAGAGAGAGAGAGAGAGAGAGAGAGAGAGAGAGAGAGAGAGAGAGAGAGAGAGAGAGAGAGAGAGAGGAGAGAGAGAGAGAGAGAGACAGACAGACAGACAGACAGACAGACAGACAGACAGACAGACAGACAGACAGACAGAGAGAGAGAGAGAGAGAGAGAGAGAGAGAGAGAGGAAGAGAGACTGAAGGAACTAAACCAGATGACGCTGGAAAGGAGGAAAGAGCGGGGAGACATGATACAGACATTAAATACTTAGGGGGATTGACAGGGTGGAAAAAGATAAAATGTTTACAGTGGATGGATGGAATCTTGAGAGTGAGATGTGTCATGCAGATTTCAGCAGGTTTCCTTTCACAGTAAGAATACTCAATAAATTGAGTGACTAAAATAAGCAGGTTGAAGAGACAAACTCCATTCATAACTTTAAAAACATGTATGATAGGTTGTGACGAGAGTCTGGAACAGAGCAGTAACTATTGTGGCAGGTCTTGTGCCAACCTCACATTAATACAAAGAAAAGAGAAAGTAAAAAAGACTGTTTGATACCTCTACTGTGTGAGAACTGTCGGTAAAAATCATAGAGAATAAAAACTTCAAACATTTAATGTAACAAAAAATTATTTTAATTTTACACAAAATGTAAGTAAAAATTAATGAAAACAAAAACCCATTAACCACTTTGCTTACACACAGTCAAAAGAGAAATATATACATGTGAAATTTACGTTAATAACAACGGTGCGGATAATACTTTATATAAAGTACTATGTGCGTGTACCGTCAGCCGAAGGCGAGAGTAGATGGTAAAGCTGTGAGCACTCGAAGGGTAATGTGGCGCTCTGGAGGCTGGCAAGCCCGTATATACAGGACGTGACGTCATATTTGGCGCGAATACTGGAGTTGGAGACTAAACGCCGGCGAGATATAACGACCGGAGCGGTAGTTTGCTGGTGGCATCTGGTCTACCAGGGAGACAGCTGGTGTCTTGGTTGCTGTATGGTGGAGGAGGGGGGGGGAGGCATTGTGTCTAGACAATACGTTTGGGCACGTATTGTTATTGTTGTTTATGTTGAATCTTCAAGTTGGGGCATGCAGATACGTTTTTTGAGCAGGCGGTAAAGTGACAGGCAAGAGGTACTGCCAAGCAGAATATTACCGTAACATGGTAAATATGCCACGAGTCATTGCATTATACAATCTGCGGCTAGAAAACCAGGGCCCTAGAGCTAGAACTCGATCCTGCAGGCACAGGAGTACAAGTAGGTGAGTACACACACACTCTCCCCTCAGTATTTTTCTCCTGTATAACTCTCTGCCAATAACACAAAGTTCGGGGAAGAAAACAAAGAATGACTCGCCCGAGTTTCTTAAGGTAATTAATGAGCCTGAAGCAGCCTTACCAGCAGCGCCGACCAGTAAATTGGTCTCAAGTTGAGGCTAACTTGTAAACATTGTAATTATAAGAGTGGCGCTTACCTGCCCTTATTGTCTTGTTAAGTGTCGTGTGATACCTGACACCTGACGTCTCCAGCGGCTGGTCTACTGCTCACTTCTACCTGACATGCAGAGTACCGTGCACCCACACGTGTAGACTACTGTGATGGTACTCTACCGTGTAGAGTGTACACCCACACGTGTAGACTACTGTGATGGTACTCTACCGTGTAGAGTGTACACCCACAAGTGTAGACTATGATGGTACTCTACCGTGTAGAGTGTACACCCACACGTGTAGACTACTGTGATGGTACTCTACCGTGTAGAGTGTACACCCACAAGTGTAGACTATGATGGTACTCTACCGTGTAGAGTATACACCCACACGTGTAGACTATGATGTACTCTACCGTG
This sequence comes from Procambarus clarkii, assembly GCF_020424385.1. Classification (NCBI taxonomy): domain Eukaryota; kingdom Metazoa; phylum Arthropoda; class Malacostraca; order Decapoda; family Cambaridae; genus Procambarus; species Procambarus clarkii. Next base: position 82,684 of record NW_025564626.1, on the reverse strand, counting down.
TAGAGTATACACCCACACGTGTAGACTATAATAACATATTATAGTTGTACACGATGATATGTTTCAACACCTGGCTGTATGGTTGACGGCCGAGACAGTCATGTGTGTGACTCATAGTGTGTGTCGGGGCTCTGTGTCAATACAACGCTTACTGCTGTATTGTGTTGTATTAATGTAACGCTTGTCTAACACAGGGTTATGCCACCACCACTATCAACAACCACAACAACCCACTTGCCACCAACAACCACAACCGCCCACTAACCACCAACAACCACAACCACCCACTAACCACCAACAACCACCCACTAACCACCAACAACCACCCACTAACCACCAACAACCACCCACTAACCAACAACCACCCACTAACCACCAACAACCACACACTAACCACCAACAACCACCCACTAACCACCAACAACCACACACTAACCACCAACAACCACACACTAACCACCAACAACCAACCACCCACTAACCAACAACCACCCACTAACCACCAACAACCACCCACTAACCACCAACAACCACCCACTAACCACCAACAACCACCCACTAACCACCAACAACCACCCACTAACCACCAACAACCACCCACTAACCACCAACAACCACCCACTAACCACCAACAACCACCCACTAACCAACAACCACCCACTAACCAACAACCACCCACTAACCACCAACAACCACACACTAACCACCAACAACCACCCACTAACCACCAACAACCACCCACTAACCACCAACAACCACCCACTAACCAACAACCACCCACTAACCACCAACAACCACCCACTAACCACCAACAACCACACACTAACCACCAACAACCACCCACTAACCAACAACCACCCACTAACCAACAACCACCCACTAACCACCAACAACCACCCACTAACCACCAACAACCGCCCACTAACCACCAACAACCACCCACTACCCACCAACAACCACCCACTAACCACCAACAACCACCCACTACACCAACAACCACCCACTACACCAACAACCACCCACTAACCACCAACAACCACCCACTAACCACCAACAACCACCCACTAACCACCAACAACCACCCACTAACCACCAACAACCACCCACTAACCACCAACAACCGCCCACTAACCACCAACAACCACCCACTAACCACCAACAACCACCCACTAACCACCAACAACCACCCACTAACCACCAACAACCACCCACTAACCACCAACAACCACCCACTAACCACCAACAACCACCCACTAACCACCAACAACCACCCACTAACCACCAACAACCACCCACTAACCACCAACAACCACCCACTAACCACCAACAACCACCCACTAACCACCAACAAGCACCCACTAACCACCAACAACTACAATCATCCCACCTACATGTAACGCCGACCATGCAGCCACCACTACGCCGCCTACAGGTGACAGCCGCCTGCCTCCAGCAACAGGCAGCTTGATTGATAATTTATTAAATAGATAAGGAAATGTGAGTTGGCCGAAGCTAACGGCTGATTGGCTGCCGTCCGCGTTACTAGTTAGCCAGGGACATTGTGTCATTCTGAGACATTGTCTTGCTGGGGTTAACTGTGTCCCCTCTTGCTGGGGTTAACTGTGTCCCCTCTTGCTGGGGTTAACTGTGACGTCTTGCTGGGGTTATACTGTGTCCCCTCTTGCTGGGGTTAACTGTGTCGTCTTGCTGGGGTTATACTGTGTCCCCTCTTGCTGGGGTTAACTATGACCCCTCTTGCTGGGGTTAACTGTGACCCCCTCTTGCTGGGGTTAACTGTGACCCCTCTTGCTGGGGTTAACTGTGTCCCCTCTTGCTGGGGTTAACTGTGTACCCTCTTGCTGGGGTTATACTGTGTCCCCCTCTTGCTGGGGTTATACTGTGACCCCCTCTTGCTGGGATTAAACTGTGACCCCCTCTTGCTGGGGTTATACTGAGCCCCCTCTTGCTGGGGTTAACTGTGACCCCTCTTGCTGGGGTTAACTGTGTACCCTCTTGCTGGGGTTAACTGTGTCCCCTCTTGCTGGGGTTAACTGTGTCCCCTCTTGCTGGGGTTAACTGTGTCCCCTCTTGCTGGGGTTAACTGTGTCCCCTCTTGCTGGGGTTATACTGTGACCCCCCTCTTGCTGGGGTTAACTGTGTCCCCTCTTGCTGGGGTTAACTGTGTCCCCTTTTGCTGGGGCTATACTGTGACCCCTCTTGCTGGGGTTATACTGTGACCCCTCTTGCTGGGATTATACTGTGACCCCCTCTTGCTGGGGTTAACTGTGTCCCCCTCTTGCTGGGGTTAAACTGTGTCCCCTCTTGCTGGGGTTAAACTCTGACCCCTCTTGCTGGGGTTATACTGTGCCCCCTCTTGCTGGGGTTAACTGTGTCCCCTCTTGCTGGGGTTAACTGTGACCCCCTCTTGCTGGGGTTAACTGTGTCCCCTCTTGCTGGGGTTAACTGTGTCCCCTCTTGCTGGGGTTAACTGTGTCCCCGTCTTGCTGGGGTTAACTGTGTCCCCTCTTGCTGGGGTTAACTGTGTCCCCTCTTGCTGGGGTTAACTGTGTCCCCTCTTGCTGGGGTTATACTGTGACCCCCTCTTGCTGGGGTTAACTGTGTCCCCTCTTGCTGGGGTTAACTGTGTCCCCTCTTGCTGGGGTTATACTGTGACCCCTCTTGCTGGGGTTATACTGTGATCCCTCTTGCTGGGATTATACTGTGACCCCCTCTTGCTGGGGTTAAACTGTGACCCCTCTTGCTGGGGTTAACTGTGTCCCCCTCTTGCTGGGGTTAAACTGTGTCCCCTCTTGCTGGGGTTAAACTGTGACCCCTCTTGCTGGGGTTAACTGTGTCCCCCTCTTGCTGGGGTTAACTGTGTCCCCTCTTGCTGGGGTTATACTGTGACCCCCTCTTGCTGGGGTTATACTGTGACCCCTCTTGCTGGGGTTAAACTGTTACCCCCTCTTGCTGGGGTTAACTGTGTCCCCCTCTTGCTGGGGTTAACTGTGTCCCCCTCTTGCTGGGGTTAACTGTGACCCCCTCTTGCTGGGGTTAACTGTGACCCCTCTTGCTGGGGTTAACTGTGACCCCTCTTGCTGGGGTTAACTGTGTCCCCTCTTGCTGGGGTTAACTGTGTCCCCTCTTGCTGGGGTTAACTGTGTCCCCTCTTGCTGGGGTTAACTGTGTCCCCCTCTTGCTGGGGTTATACTGTGACCCCCTCTTGCTGGGGTTATACTGTGACCCCCTCTTGCTGGGGTTATACTGTGACCCCTCTTGCTGGGGTTAAACTGTGACCCCCTCTTGCTGGGGTTAACTGTGTCCCCCTCTTGCTGGGGTTAACTGTGACCCCCTCTTGCTGGGGTTAACTGTGTCCCCCTCTTGCTGGGGTTAACTGTGTCCCCCTCTTGCTGGGGTTATACTGTGACCCCATCTTGCTGGGGTTATACTGTGACCCCTCTTGCTGGGGTTATACTGTGACCCCCTCTTGCTGGGGTTATACTGTGACCCCCTCTTGCTGGGGTTATACTGTGACCCCTCTTGCTGGGGTTATACTGTGACCCCCTCTTGCTGGGGTTATACTGTGACCCCTCTTGCTGGGGTATACTGTGACCCCCTCTTGCTGGGGTTATACTGTGACCCCCTCTTGCTGGGGTTAACTGTGACCCCTCTTGCTGGGGTTATACTGTGACCCCTCTTGCTGGGGTTATACTGTGTCCCCTCTTGCTGGGGTTAACTGTGTCCCCTCTTGCTGGGGTTAACTGTGTCCCCTCTTGCTGGGGTTATACTGTGACCCCTCTTGCTGGGGTTAACTGTGACCCCTCTTGCTGGGGTTAACTGTGTCCCCTCTTCCTGGGGTTATACTGTGACCCCTCTTGCTGGGGTTAACTGTGACCCCTCTTGCTGGGGTTAACTGTGACCCCTCTTGCTGGGGTTAACTGTGTCCCCTCTTGCTGGGGTTATACTGTGACCCCTCTTGCTGGGGTTATACTGTGACCCCTCTTGCTGGGGTTATACTGTGACCCCCTCTTGCTGGGGTTATACTGTGACCCCCTCTTGCTGGGGTTATACTGTGACCCCCTCTTGCTGGGGTTAACTGTGTCCCCCTCTTGCTGGGGTTAACTGTGTCCCCCTCTTGCTGGGGTTAACTGTGTCCCCCTCTTGCTGGGGTTATACTGTGACCCCTCTTGCTGGGGTTATACTGTGTCCCCCTCTTGCTGGGGTTAACTGTGTCCCCCTCTTGCTGGGGTTAACTGTCTCCCCCTCTTGCTGGGGTTATACTGTGACCCCTCTTGCTGGGGTTATACTGTGACCCCTCTTGCTGGGGTTAACTGTGTCCCTCTCTTGCTGGGGTTAACTGTGTCCCCTCTTGCTGGGGTTATACTGTGTCCCCTGTTGCTGGGGTTATACTGTGATTCCCTCTTGTTGGGGTTAACTGTGTCCCCCTCTTGCTGGGGTTATACTGTGTCCCCCCTCTTGCTGGGGTTATACTGTGACCCCTCTTGCTGGGGTTAACTGTGTCCCCTCTTGCTGGGGTTATATTGTGACCCCTCTTGCCGGGGTTAACTGTGTCCCCCTCTTGCTGGAGTTATACTGTAACCCCCTCTTGCTGGGGTTATACTGTGACCCCCTCTTGCTGGGGTTAACTGTGTCCCCTCTTGCTGGGGTTAACTGTGTCCCCCTCTTGCTGGGGTTATATTGTGACCCCTCTTGCTGGGGTTAACTGTGTCCCCCTCTTGCTGGAGTTATACTGTGACCCCCTCTTGCTGGGGTTATACTGTGACCCCCTCTTGCTGGGGTTAACTGTGTCCCCCCTCTTGCTGGGGTTAACTGTGTCCCCCTCTTGCTGGGGTTATACTGTGACCCCTCTTGCTGGGGTTATACTGTGACCCCTCTTGCTGGGGTTAACTGTCCCCCTCTTGCTGGGGTTAACTGTGACCCTCTTGCTGGGGTTAACTGTGTCCCCCCTCTTGCTGGGGTTAACTGTGTCCCCCTCTTGCTGGGGTTAACTGTGTCCCCCTCTTGCTGGGGTTAACTGTGTCCCCCTCTTGCTGGGGTCATACTGTGACCCCTCTTGCTGGGGTTAACTGTGTCCCCTCTTGCTGGGGTTAACTGTGTTCCCCTCTTGCTGGGGTTAACTGTGTCCCCCTCTTGCTGGGGTAAACTGTGTCCCCCTCTTGCTTCGGTTATACTGTGACCCCTCTTGCTTCGGTTATACTGTGACCCCTCTTGCTGGGGTTAACTGTGTCCCCCTCTTGCTGGGGTTAACTGTGTCCCCCTCTTGCTGGGGTTAACTGTGTCCCCCTCTTGCTGGGGTTATACTGTGTCCCCTCTTGCTGGGGTTAACTGTGTCCCCCTCTTGCTGGGGTAAACTGTGTCCCCCTCTTGCTGGGGTTAACTGTGACCCCTCTTGCTGGGGTTAACTGTGTCTCCCTCTTGCTGGGGTTAACTGTGTCTCCCTCTTGCTGGGGTTAACTGTGTCCCCCTCTTGCTGGGGTTAACTGCGTCCCCCTCTTGCTAGGGTTAACTGTTTCCCCCTCTTGCTGGGGTTAACTGTGTCCCCCTCTTGCTGGGGTTAAACTGTGACCCCTCTTGCTGGGGTTAACTGTGTCCCCCTCTTGCTGGGGTTAACTGTGACCCCCTCTTGCTGGGGTTAACTGTGTCCCGCTCTTGCTGGGGTTAACTGTGTCCCCCTCTTGCTGGGGTTAACTGTGTCCCCCTCTTGCTGGGGTTAAACTGTGTCTCCCTCTTGCTGGGGTTAACTGTGTCCCCCTCTTGCTGGGGTTATACTGTGTCCCCTCTTGCTGGGGTTAACTGTGTCCCCTCTTGCTGGGGTTAACTGTGACCCCCTCTTGCTGGGGTTAACTGTGTCTCCCTCTTGCTAGGGTTATACTGTGACCCCTCTTGCTGGGGTTAACTGTGTCCCCTCTTGCTGGGGTTAACTGTGTCCCCTCTTGCTGGGGTTATACTGTGACCCCTCTTGCTGGGGTTAACTGTGTCCCCCTCTTGCTGGGGTTATACTGTGTCCCCTCTTGCTGGGGTTAACTGTGTCCCCCTCTTGCTGGGGTTATACTGTGTCCCCTCTTGCTGGGGTTAAACTGTGACCCCTCTTGCTGTGGTTATACTGTGACCCCCTCTTGCTGGGGTTAACTGTGTCCCCCTCTTGCTGGGGTTAAACTGTGTCCCCTCTTGCTGGGGTTAAACTTTGTCCCCCTCTTGCTGGGGTTAAACTGTGTCCCCTCTTGCTGGGGTTATACTGTGACCCCTCTTGCTGGGGTTAAACTTTGTCCCCCTCTTGCTGGGGTTATACTGTGACCCCCTCTTGCTGGGGTTAACTGTGTCCCCCTCTTGCTGGGGTTAAACTGTGTCCCCTCTTGTTGGGGTTATACTGTGACCCCTCTTGCTGGGGTTAAACTGTGTCTCCCTCTTGCTGGGGTAAACTGTGTCTCCCTCTTGTTGTCAAGCCTGGCCTCAGGTCGGGCTCGGGGAGTAGAACAACTTCCGAAACCCTGTCCAGGTATGTTCCAGGTACACAACATTAAGGAACAATTTATATATATTATACAACATTATGGAACAATTATATATATATATATATATATACATATATATATATATATATATATATATATATATATATATATATATATACATATATATATATATATATATATATATATATATATATATATAATACAACGTTAAAGAACGATTTATATAATTTTACAGCATTACCAACAATTTATATACTGTATATTATACATCATTAACGAACAATTTATGTACATTATGGAACATTAAAGAACAATTTAATGTTTTTATATTTTCAGGCTTAATGCAAAATAGTAAACACTATTTTCCCTTTGTTTCTAGGTGGATAACTGGTGCCGTAAGTAATGGCTGTGTGTCTATGTACATCACTCTAAACTGCTCTAGTGCTGGCAATTGACGGTGCCCAACAGCCTGGTTGATCAGACCGTCAAGCAGAGGATGTGGTCAGGGAGCTTGGACACGATGCTCACAAGTCTCTCAAGGTAAGTTACCTAACTTAAACCCAGGGACAATATGTAAGCTTGGCGTGGGGGGGGGGCACAGGTTCCAGGATATACGTGTCTCACTCTTCATCACATGTGGAGGGAGGAAAAGATGGCTTCATATAAAATCAATAACTGAAATTAATTATAAACACCAAGACAGTGTTGTGAAGAGAGATGCATGACCTCGCCTGATAGGGAGGGAGAGAGAGAGAGAGAGAGAGAGAGAGAGAGAGAGAGAGAGAGAGAGAGAGAGAGAGAGAGAGAGAGAGAGAGAGAGAGAGAGAGAGAGAGAGAAGTGTTAACATGAGGAGCCACTGCCAGCATGAGTGTAGGAGCAGGCAGGGGCCTCCTGGCACACACCAGCAGCAGCAGGGAGGTGTGGCTCCAAACACCCGCAGCCTGGGCCCCGGGAAGGAAGGAAGAAGACAGTGCAGGAGTGTGGACACTGTGGAGACCTAGGCTTAGGCATCATACTTAACAGATGCCATGTGCCACTCTCGTCGCATATGTTTACTCGGGCAAGGGCGGGACAATAACGGCAAGAGCCAACAGTGACCGTGCAAGCGAGGCTCCAGACACGAAGACAGTTCCTGTGTCACGGGGGAAGACAAGACTCGGAGCCTGGTCGAGCTCCACCAGTGACACTCTGTCCCTGCTCTCTTTACTGTCGGCTCAGTACTCACTTTCTCTCGTGATAAATTCGGCGCTTAACCCATGTGTACACCAGCCCCACAACACAGGGACCTCCCAGCACCTCTGGGAGCTCACTAGAGTACCTTGTGTCCGCCAGAGAGCGGGAGGTAGAGTGGCAGGCGTGTACCTGGAGCACCTTGCCATCCACCTATTGTGGTCGTCGGGGCTCCCACCTACGCCCACCGCGGAATAAATGACTCACATTTCTCACCTCTAGTCCCCGTGAAACACAAGACTTCGTTTTCAGATTTCATTAAATCTTTATTCCTGAGCTCAAGTGGTCAGGGCCCTACTGTCAGGCTTTCACATATAAATGACGCGGCATAATAGTAATGAAGATACATGTAAACACGTCTTTTAAAACTAAAAGAATATTTACTAACAAACGAACTACATTTATAAATAATTGATTGTCTTGAGTAGCCTCAATCATGTCTGCAGTCAACGGCCGCTCTCCACTTTTATTAATACTAACGTTAATCTATTGACATGTATAGTTTCTATGTATCCAACTACATGAAAAAGAATTGAAACAGGAATTTCCTTAAGTACTTTCGTATATTAATACATCTTCAAAAGGAATGAATGAATCAATCAAAAGGATTCATTCATTCCTTCTGAAGATGTATACGAAAGTACTTAAGGAAATTCCTGTTTCAATTCTTTCTCCATGGTTTGACAGTGTCACATTTTCATCACGTGTTAATTTTCGTGATTTACACACACAAACACACATATATATATATATATATATATATATATATATATATATATATATATATATATATATATATATATATATATATATATATATATATATATATATGACAATGTCAGACCACGAAGCAAAATGAAACAGGAAATTTCCTTAAGTACTTTCGTATATTAAATACATCTTCAAAAGGTTCTCTGATTTTGGACCTTCTGAAGATGTATTTAATATACGAAAGTACTTAAGGAAATTTCCTGTTTCATTTTCCTTCGTGGTCTGACATTGTCACATTCTTAATCACGTGTTTATTTTCGTGATATACACACACATATATATATATATATATATATATATATATATATATATATATATATATATATATATATATATAGTATATTTTGGTAGCAGTCTTTCCTGTAGACATATATTATTAAATATGACCGAAAAAGTAAGATTAATAATTCTAACACGAATTTTCTCAATCTTTCGTACATTACGCTTCACTGTTGGAGGTAAATCAAAAATCACTTCTCCAAAATTCATTTTTATTTCTAGTCTGACGCGACACGGGCGCGTTTCGTAAAACTTATTACATTTTCAAAGACTTCACAAATACACAACTGATTAGAACTTGCGTTTCTCTGATTTTATATCTACATTTGAGTGAGGTGGGAAGGGTGATGTGGCATTAACACAAGACAGAACAATAGGGGATATTAATAGGGTATTAAAAGTATCAACACAAGACAGAACAGAAACAATGGGTATTGAATAGAAGTGTTTGTAGAAAGCCTATTGGTCCATATTTCTTGATGCTTCTATATTGGAGCGGAGTCTTGAGGTGGGTAGAATATAGTTGTGCAATAATTGGCTGTTGATTGCTGGTGTTGACTTCTTGATGTGTAGTGCCTCGCAAACGTCGATAGATACAGCGATAGCAGGCGGCTTGACGTTTGCGAGGCACTACACATCAAGAAGTCAACACCAGCAATCAACAGCCAATTATTGCACAACTATATTCTACCCACCTCAAGACTCCGCTCCAATATAGAAGCATCAAGAAATATGGACCAATAGGCTTTCTACAAACACTTCTATTCAATACCCATTGTTTGTGTTCTGTCTTGTGTTGATACTTTTAATACCCTATTAATATCCCCTATTGTTCTGTCTTGTGTTAATGCCACATCACCCTTCCCACCTCACTCAAATGTAGATATAAAATCAGAGAAACGCAAGTTCTAATCAGTTGTGTATTTGTGAAGTCTTTGAAAATGTAATAAGTTTTACGAAACGCGCCCGTGTCGCGTCAGACTAGAAATAAAAATGAATTTTGGAGAAGTGATTTTTGATTTACCTCCAACAGTGAAGCGTAATGTACGAAAGATTGAGAAAATTCGTGTTGGAATTATTAATCTTACTTTTTCGGTCATATTTAATAATATATATATATATATATATATATATATATATATATATATATATATATATATATATATATATATATATATATATATGTCGTACCTAGTAGCCAGAACGCACTTCTCGGCCTACTATGCAAGGCCCGATTTGCCTAATAAGCCAATTTTTATGAATTAATATATTTTCTCTAATTTTTTTCTTATGAAATGATAAAGCTACCCATTTCATTATGTATGAGGTCAATTTTTGTTTATTGAAGTTAAAATTAACGTAGATATATGACCGAACCTAACCAACCCTACCTAACCTAACCTAACCTATCTTTATAGGTTAGGTTCGGTTAGGTAGCAGAAAAAGTTAGGTTAGGTTAGGTTAGGTAGGTTAGGTAGTCGAAAAAACATTAATTCATGAAAACTTGGCTTATTAGGCAAATCGGGCCTTGCATAGTAAGCTGAGAAGTGCGTTCTGGCTATTAGGTACGACATATATATATATATATATATATATATATATATATATATATATATATATATATATATATATATATATATATATATATATATATATATATTATATATATATATATATATATATATTATTAAATATGACCGAAAAAGTAAGATTAATAATTCTAACACGAATTTTCTCGATCTTCCGTACGTTTCTTTTCACTGTTGGTGGTAATCCAGAAAAACGGCCAGCCTACTCATGAGAAACTCTCCAGACACAAAGCAGAACGCTTTAAAAGAGACCAACGTCGTCTATGCCTTCAAATGCCCTCTTGGGGACTGTAAGCTCCAAAAAAACAGTATATAAGCAAGACAACAACATCTCTCTCTAGACGTTTAACGATGCATAAGCAACAGGGCTCCATTAAGGAACATATAATCTCTTCCCACAACCAAACCATCGCCAGAGAAATCCTAGTAAACAACACAGAAATCATCGATAGATACAGCGATAGCAGGCGGCTTGACGTCTGCGAGGCTCTACACATCAAGAAGTCAACACCAGCAATCAACAGCCAATTAATGCACAACTATATTCTACCCACCTCAAGACTCCGCTCCAATATAGAAGCATCAAGAAATATGGACCAATAGGCTTTCTACAATCACTTCCATTTCAATACCCATTGTTTCATGTTCTGTCTTGTGTTGATGAAATTAATACCCTATTAAATACCACCTAACCCCATCCACCTCACTCAAATGTAGATATAAACAAATTGGAGATATGTAAGTTCTATTCAGTTGTGTATGTGTAAAGTCTTTGAAAATGTAATAAGTTTTACGAAACGCGCTCAAGTGTCGCGTCAGACTAGAAATAAAAATGAATTTTGGAGAATTGATTTTTGAATTACCTCCAACAGTGAAAAGAAATGTACGAAAGATTGAGAAAATTCGTGTTAGAATTATTAATCTTACTTTTTCGGTCATATTTAATAATATATGTCTACAGGAAAGACTGCTACCAAAATATACTAATGTTAAAGCGCACGACCCAGCAGCAAGGAATCAAGCCTTCACGATAAAATATCGCCAGGATCTGATTCGTGATCAGATATACAAGGCAGAGAATGAAATCAAAGACAACAAAACACAACTACTTCATGCTACAAACGAGTGGAGAAATAGCAACATCGACGAAAGTATCCGTACCCGCATTGAACAACACCTCGACATCCTCACAGACCGACATTACCACAGCACTGAAACAAGGATTATCAAGAAACTAACAACATTATATGGAGGACCTATGGCAATTCCACGACCAAGAGATGGCTTCCTGAACCTTGCAGGAATTAACCTCACTGAGGACCAAGTCACTCTCCTAAATCTGGGCATAAACTGTCATGTTATGTCCAGACCGAGTGAGATGGCCCGGAAAGTAGAGTTGGAAATTCTGTTGGACGACATATTCGACCTCGAGACACAAAAGAAGGTCACTACCAAAGATACCTTACAAGCAGAACTTATTGCAGAAGGAGGAAAGAATCGAGGCAATTACAGAAGCACCATACTGTCCCCCGAGCTCAAAGCGGCAGCTAAAAACCTTCGTGAGAACAAGGAGATAGTTGTCAGGAGAGGTGACAAGTTGCCAATATATGTCATTCTTAAAAAAGACGAATATCTGGCGAAAATGAACCTCATACTCTCTGACCAAACTAAGTTCCAAAGGGTAACGAAGGACACTACAGCCGAATTAAAAGCAAAGGTCAACAAACTGATCGAAACTGTGAACGCCAAGAAATCCGGACTCCACCTGCCAAAGATCATTGGGGAATATAAACCTGGATATGCGTATGGAAATGTCAAGACACACAAGCCTGGAAACCCACTTCGGCCAATCATTAGCCAGATACCCACACCCACGTACAGACTGGCGAAGCGACTCAACGGCCTGCTGACTCCTTATGTTCCTTGCGCCTTCAGCCTGAAGTCTCCAAAGGAATTTGTTGACTTACTGCGGGGCACACGGGCCACAGGGATAAGAGCCTCGTTGGACGTAGAATCGCTGTTTACCAACGTACCTGTGGACGAGACAATCGGGATGATAGCCGACGGAGTGTATCGTGATCCAGCCTGTACTCCTGTTGACATACCAGAAAATATTCTGAGGAAACTCCTCCAAGCTTGTACTAAAGAGGCACCCTTCTTGAGCCCGGATGGGCACATGTATAAGCAAGTAGATGGGGTCGCCATGGGTTCTCCCCTAGGTGTCCTGTTTGCAAACTTCTACATGGGTACCATCGAGCAAAAAGTCTTAGTCGACATGAACTTGAAACCGGCCATATACTGCAGGTATGTTGACGACATTTTTACACAGGTACCTGATGTCAGACATCTGCAGGAGCTGAAGGAGGCATTTGAGCAGAGTTCCGTGCTGCGATTCACTTACGAGATGGAAAAGGATGGGAAGCTGCCCTTTCTAGATGTAACAGTCATGGAAAAGAGCGGAGGTTTCCACACTGCAGTCTACACTAAGGAAACGAACATAGGAATGTGCCTAAATGCCAACAGCGACTGCCCAGACAGGTACAAGAGGAGTGTTGTTAACGTATATGTCGACCGTGCTCTCAGCCACAGCTCAGAATGGAAGCAAGTCGACGAAGAACTCTGTAGGGTAAGGCAGGTCCTAGTCAACAACGGCTTCTCCAATGGTTTCGTCGAAGACATCATAAGAAGGAAAGTGAAACGCCATGCAACCTCTGAAGAGACAACTAACACAACACCTATACCCCCTATTAGACTATTTTACAGGAACTTCTTTTCCACAGCTCATAAAACGGAGGAAAGGGTCCTGAAAGATATTGTTAATAGAAACGTTATCCCTACAGACAAAAATCAGAGGATACAACTGACGATTTACTATAAAACCAGAAAAACGGCCAGCCTACTCATGAGAAACTCTCCAGACACAAAGCAGAACGCTTTAAAAGAGACCAACGTCGTCTATGCCTTCAAATGCCCACTTGGGGACTGTAAGCTCCAAAAAACCCAGTATATAGGCAAGACAACAACATCTCTTTCTAGGCGTTTAACGATGCATAAGCAACAGGGCTCTATTAAGGAACATATAATCTCTTCCCACAACCAAACCATCGCCAGAGAAATCCTAGTAAACAACACAGAAATCATCGATAGATACAGAGATAGCAGGCGGCTTGATGTTTGCGAGGCACTGCACATTAAGAAGTCAACACCAGCAATCAACAGCCAATTAATGCACAACTATATTCTACCCACCTCAAGACTCCGCTCCAATATAGAAGCATCAAGAAATATGGACCAATAGGCTTTCTATAATCACTTCCATTTCAATACCCATTGTTTCGTGTTCTGTCTTGTGTTGATGAAATTAATACCCTATTAAATACCACCTCACCCCATCCACCTCACTCAAATGTAGATATAAACAAATCGGAGATATGTAAGTTCTATTCAGTTGTGTATGTGTAAAGTCTTTGAAAATGTAATAAGTTTTACGAAACGCGCTCAAGTGTCGCGTCAGACTAGAAATAAAAATGAATTTTGGAGAATTGATTTTTGAATTACCTCCAGCAGTGAAAAGAAATGTACGAAAGATTGAAAAAATTTGTGTTAGAATTATTAATCTTACTTTTTCGGTCATATTTAATAATATATGTCTACAGGAAAGACTGCTACCAAAATATACTAATATATATATATATATATATATATATATATATATATATATATATATATATATATATATATATATATATATATATATATATATATATATATATATATATATAGTAAAATATTAGTATATTTTGGTAGAAGTCTTTTTTGTAAACATATGTTGTTGAATGTGACCGAAAGAGTTAAATTAATAATTCTAACACGAATCTTCTCAATATTTCTTATGTTTTTTCTTCACTGTCGAAGGATGTTGAAAAAATAACTCTACATTTCTTTTTCACATTATATCAGTGATCTGACGCCTTGGGATGCGTTTCGCAAGACACTCCTTACATTTTCAAAGACAAATTTTCCATGTTCTGCCAAACTTTATATTCGCTCGAGGTGAGGTGGTACAGGAAGTGACTGAGATGAACAAGTGGATGAATGGCATCATGGATATTCATAGGTTATTAAATCCCTATGTTCTTGTGTCTGTGTTGGTACGGGGTCTTCAAGTGGGTAGGATGTAGTTATGTGTTAACTGGCTGTCGATTGCTGCTCTTGACTTTTTGATGTGTAGTGCCTCGCTGATGTCCAGTCTTCTGTTGTAGTTATACCTCGACTGGTGTGTGTGTGTGTGTGTGTGTGTGTGTGTGTGTGTGTGTGTGTGTGTGTGTGTGTGTGTGTGTGTGTGTGTGTGTGTGTGTGTGTGTGTGTGTGTGTGTCACTACACTTCCCCACCTGCACCACTCGTTGTACCTCGAGTAGGGAGGTACAGTGGTGCAGGTGGGGAGGGAGAGTGGGGAGGTACAGTGGTGCAGGTGGGGAGGTACAGTGGTGCAGGTGGGGAGGGAGAGTGGTGCAGGTGGGGAGGGAGAGTGGTGCAGGTGGGGAGGGAGAGTGGGGAGGTACAGTGGTGCAGGTGGGGAGGTACAGTGGTGCAGGTGGGGAGGGAAAGTGGGGAGGTACAGTGGTGCAGGTGGGGAGGTACAGTGGTGCAGGTGGGGAGGGACAGTGGGGAGGTACAGTGGTGCAGGTGGGGAGGTACAGTGGTGCAGGTGGGGAGGTACAGTGGTGCAGGTGGGGAGGTACAGTGGTGCAGGTGGGGAGGTACAGTGGTGCAGGTGGGGAGGTACAGTGGTGCAGGTGGGGAGGGAGAGTGGTGCAGGTGGGGAGGTACAGTGGTGCAGGTGGGGAGGTACAGTGGTGCAGGTGGGGAGGGAGAGTGGTGCAGGTGGGGAGGTACAGTGGTGCAGGTGGGGAGGGAGAGTGGTGCAGGTGGGGAGGTACAGTGGTGCAGGTGGGGAGGGAGAGTGGTGCAGGTGGGGGAGGTACAGTGGTGCAGGTGGGGAGGTACAGTGGTGCAGGTGGGGAGGGAGAGTGGTGCAGGTGGGGGAGGGAGAGTGGTGCAGGTGGGGGAGGTACAGTGGTGCAGGTGGGGAGGTACAGTGGTGCAGTTGGGGAGGGAGAGTGGTGCAGGTGGGGGAGGTACAGTGGTGCAGTTGGGGAGGGAGAGTGGTGCAGGTGGGGAGGTACAGTGGTGCAGGTGGGGAGGTACAGTGGTGCAGGTGGGGAGGTACAGTGGTGCAGGTGGGGAGGGAGAGTGGTGCAGGTGAGGAGGGAGAGTGGTGCAGGTGGGGAGGTACAGTGGTGCAGGTGGGGAGGTACAGTGGTGCAGTTGGGGAGGGAGAGTGGTGCAGGTGGGGGAGGTACAGTGGTGCAGGTGGGGAGGTACAGTGGTGCAGGTGGGGAGGTACAGTGGTGCAGGTGGGGAGGTACAGTGGTGCAGGTGGGGAGGGAGAGTGGTGCAGGTGAGGAGGGAGAGTGGTGCAGGTGGGGAAGGGAGAGTGGTGCAGGTGGGGGAGGGAGAGTGGTGCAGGGGGGGAGGTACAGTGGTGCAGGTGGGGAGGTACAGTGGTGCAGGTGGGGAGGTACAGTGGTGCAGGTGGGGAGGTACAGTGGTGCAGGTGGGGAGGTACAGTGGTGCAGGGGGGGAGGTACAGTGGTGCAGGTGGGGAGGTACAGTGGTGCAGGTGGGGAGGGAGAGGGGTGCAGGTGAGGAGGGAGAGTGGTGCAGGTGGGGAGGTACAGTGGTGCAGGTGGGGAGGTACAGTGGTGCAGGTGGGGAGGTACAGTGGTGCAGGTGGGGGAGGTACAGTGGTGCAGGTGGGGAGGTACAGTGGTGCAGGTGGGGAGGTACAGTGGTGCAGTTGGGGAGGGAGAGTGGTGCAGGTGGGGGAGGTACAGTGGTGCAGGTGGGGAGGTACAGTGGTGCAGGTGGGGAGGTACAGTGGTGCAGGTGGGGAGGTACAGTGGTGCAGGTGGGGAGGGAGAGTGGTGCAGGTGAGGAGGGAGAGTGGTGCAGGTGGGGAAGGGAGAGTGGTGCAGGTGGGGGAGGGAGAGTGGTGCAGGTGGGGAGGTACAGTGGTGCAGGTGGGGAGGTACAGTGGTGCAGGTGGGGAGGTACAGTGGTGCAGGTGGGGAGGTACAGTGGTGCAGGTGGGGAGGTACAGTGGTGCAGGTGGGGAGGTACAGTGGTGCAGGTGGGGAGGGAGAGTGGTGCAGGTGGGGAGGGAGAGTGGTGCAGGTGGGGAGGGAGAGTGGTGCAGGTGGGGAGGTACAGTGGTGCAGGTGGGGAGGTACAGTGGTGCAGGTGGGGAGGGAGAGTGGTGCAGGTGGGGAGGGAGAGTGGTGCAGGTGGGGAGGGAGAGTGGTGCAGGTGGGGAGGTACAGTGGTGCAGGTGGGGAGGTACAGTGGTGCAGGTGGGGAGGGAGAGTGGTGCAGGTGGGGAGGGAGAGTGGTGCAGGTGGGGAGGTACAGTGGTGCAGGTGGGGAGGAACAGTGGTGCAGGTGGGGAGGTACAGTGGTGCAGGTGGGGAGGGAGAGTGGTGCAGGTGGGGAGGTACAGTGGTGCAGGTGGGGAGGTACAGTGGTGCAGGTGGGGAGGTACAGTGGTGCAGGTGGGGAGGGAGAGTGGTGCAGGTGGGGAGGGAGAGTGGTGCAGGTGGGGAGGTACAGTGGTGCAGGTGGGGAGGTACAGTGGTGCAGGTGGGGAGGGAGAGTGGTGCAGGTGGGGAGGTACAGTGGTGCAGGTAGGGAGGTACAGTGGTGCAGGTGGGGAGGTACAGTAGTGCAGGGGGGGAGGTACAGTGGTGCAGGTGGGGAGGGAGAGTGGTGCAGGTGGGGAGGGAGAGTGGTGCAGGTGGGGAGGTACAGTGGTGCAGGTGGGGAGGTACAGTGGTGCAGGTGGGGAGGTACAGTGGTGCAGGTGGGGAGGTACAGTGGTGCAGGTGGGGAGGGAGAGTGGTGCAGGTGGGGAGGTACAGTGGTACAGGTGGGGAGGTACAGTGGTGCAGGTAGGGAGGTACAGTGGTGCAGGTGGGGAGGTACAGTGGTGCAGGTGGGGAGGTACAGTGGTGCAGGTGGGGAGGTACAGTGGTGCAGGTGGGGAGGTACAGTGGTGCAGGTGGGGAGGTAGTGGTGCAGGTGGGGAGGTACAGTGGTGCAGGTGGGGAGGTACAGTGGTGCAGGTGGGGAGGTACAGTGGTGCAGGTGGGGAGGTACAGTGGTGCAGGTAGGGAGGTACAGTGGTGCAGGTAGGGAGGTACAGTGGTGCAGGTGGGGAGGTACAGTGGTGCAGGTGGGGAGGTACAGTGGTGCAGGTGGGGAGGTACAGTGGTGCAGGTGGGGAGGTACAGTGGTGCAGGTGGGGAGGTACAGTGGTGCAGGTGGGGAGGTACAGTGGTGCAGGTGGGGAGGTACAGTGGTGCAGGTGGGGAGGTACAGTGGTGCAGGTGGGGAGGTACAGTGGTGCAGGTGGGGAGGTACAGTGGTGCAGGTGGGAGGAGGTGGTGCAGGTGGGGAGGTACAGTGGTGCAGGTGGGGAGGTACAGTGGTGCAGGTGGGGAGGTACAGTGGTGCAGGTGGGGAGGTACAGTGGTGCAGGTGGGGAGGGAGAGTGGTGCAGGTGGGGAGGTACAGTGGTGCAGGTAGGGAGGTACAGTGGTGCAGGGGGGGAGGTACAGTGGTGCAGGTGGGGAGGTACAGTGGTGCAGGTGGGGAGGGAGAGTGGTGCAGGTGGGGAGGTACAGTGGTGCAGGTGGGGAGGTACAGTGGTGCAGGTGGGGAGGTACAGTGGTGCAGGTGGGGAGGTACAGTGGTGCAGGTGGGGAGGTACAGTGGTGCAGGTGGGGAGGGAGAGTGGTGCAGGTGGGGAGGTACAGTGGTGCAGGTGGGGAGGTACAGTGGTGCAGGGGGGGGAGGTACAGTGGTGCAGGTGGGGAGGTACAGTGGTGCAGGTGGGGAGGTACAGTGGTGCAGGTGGGGAGGGAGAGTGGTGCAGGTGGGGAGGGAGAGTGGTGCAGGTGGGGAGGTAGTGTGGTGCAGGTGGGGGAGGTACAGTGGTGCAGGTGGGGAGGTACAGTGGTGCAGGTGGGGAGGTACAGTGGTGCAGGTGGGGAGGTACAGTGGTGCAGGGGGGGAGGTACAGTGGTGCAGGTGGGGAGGTAGTGTGGTGCAGGTGGGGGAGGTACAGTGGTGCAGGTGGGGAGGTACAGTGGTGCAGGTGGGGAGGTACAGTGGTGCAGGTGGGGGAGGTACAGTGGTGCAGGTGGGGAGGTACAGTGGTGCAGGTGGGGAGGTAGTGTGGTGCAGGTGGGGGAGGTACAGTGGTGCAGGTGGGGAGGTACAGTGGTGCAGGTGGGGAGGTACAGTGGTGCAGGTGGGGAGGTACATTGGTGCAGGTGGGGAGGTAGTGTGGTGCAGGTGGGGAGGTACAGTGGTGCAGGTGGGGAGGTAGTGTGGTGCAGGTGGGGAGGTAGTGTGGTGCAGGTGGGGGAGGTACAGTGGTGCAGGTGGGGAGGTACAGTGGTGCAGGTGGGGAGGTACAGTGGTGCAGGTGGGGAGGTACAGTGGTGCAGGGGGGGAGGTACAGTGGTGCAGGTGGGGAGGTAGTGTGGTGCAGGTGGGGGAGGTACAGTGGTGCAGGTGGGGAGGTACAGTGGTGCAGGTGGGGAGGTAGTGTGGTGCAGGTGGGGGAGGTACAGTGGTGCAGGTGGGGAGGTACAGTGGTGCAGGTGGGGAGGTACAGTGGTGCAGGTGGGGAGGTACAGTGGTGCAGGTGGGGAGGGAGAGTGTTGCAGGTGGGGAGGTAGTGTGGTGCAGGTGGGGGAGGTACAGTGGTGCAGGTGGGGAGGTACAGTGGTGCAGGTGGGGGAGGTACAGTGGTGCAGGTGGGGGAGGTACAGTGGTGCAGGTGGGGAGGTACAGTGGTGCAGGTGGGGAGGGAGAGTGTTGCAGGTGGGGAGGTAGTGTGGTGCAGGTGGGGGAGGTACAGTGGTGCAGGTGGGGAGGGACAGTGATGCAGGTGGGGAGGTACAGTGGTGCAGGTGGGGAGGTAGAGTGGTGCAGGTGGGGAGGTACAGTGGTGCAGGTGGGGAGGTACAGTGGTGCAGGTGGGGAGGTACAGTGGTGCAGGTGGGGAGGTACAGTGGTGCAGGTGGGGGAAGACAGTTCCAGCCACCACCACCTACACACAAGCAGTTATAACAAAAGCTCCCCAAGGTGGTATTATTGACTTTAAAAGTTGGAATTTATTTACCAAGTGTGTGTGAACTTTGGGCCAATACAGGCTTTTCTGGAGGTACCACACATAAAAGTTGAGGATTTTCTGGCCAACTTGAAGTTCGCTGTGATTCCTTACTGTTTTTCCCAAAATTCTTCCTCAGAGATCACATTTAGAGGTTTAGACTTGGTGTCTCGCTCTCAGACAACTGTTCCTCAAGTCAACATGAAGCCTTAGACGAACCGTTATGTAGTGTGAGACTCGCTCAGTGTGATCCACCTGTACATTGTAACTTCCTGTGAATACTGTACACAAATATTCTCTAGTCTTTATTAACAGTTTCAAACACACTTCCATATCCAAGTGGAAAGGACACAGAGACAGGGAGGAGGAGTGGCACTACTAATAAAGCGGAAATGGAAGTTTGATGAGCTGGAAAATCCGGGTACCAATGAAAGCACAAGCTTCATACATGGAACTCTGACAGTGGATGGGAAGAAGATTGTAATCTTGATACTCTACAATCCCCCACCAAACAGTAGAAGGCCCAGGCAGGAGTACGAGGACAGCAACAAGACATGTATGGATGAACTGCAGAGGGCAGCAACTTTAGCGCATAGAATGAGAGCGAAGCTGCTGGTCATGGGGGACCTAAATCACGGAGAGATAAATTGGGAAACGAGGAATCCCCATGGCGGGGAGGAGACCTGGGGAGCGAAGCTGGTAGACGTTATTGACAGGAATTTCCTAACACAGCATGTGAAAGAAGATACTAGGGAAAGAGGAGGGGATACGCCCAGCCTATTAGATCTCATTATCACTCAGAATGTAGAAGACATCGAGCAGTTGGAACATGAAATACCACTAGGAGCTAGTGACCATTGTGTCCTAGCCTTTGACTACATGATGGAGCTTAAAATTGTGACCAAAGGACAAGAGGTCCGGGAAAGGAGACTTGATTACAGAAAAGGGGACTACAGAAGGATAAGGGACTACCTGGGAGAAGTGCAGTGGGAGGAAGAACTTAGAGGAAAAACAGTGCAAGGTATGATGAACCAAGTCATATTGAAATGCAAGGAGGCTGAAGATAGATTTATTCCAACAATAAAGGAAAAAAGCAGGAGGGAATATAATAACCCATGGTTTAATAGACAGTGTCAGGAAGCAAAGGTGAGAAGCAGGAGGGAGTGGAGGAAGTACAGAAGACAAAGGACAGAGGACAACAGGATTAGATGTAACAGAGCTAGGAATGATTACATTAACATAAGACGAGTGTCGGAAAGGAATTATGAGAACGATATTGCAGTCAAAGCGAAAAAGCAACCAAAATTACTACATAGCCATATAAGAAGGAAGATGTCGGTAAATGACCAAGTGACAAGACTGAGGAAAACAGAAGGGGCATATACAGAAAGCGACAAGGAAATCTGCGAGGTACTGAATGCAAAATTCCATGGAGTGTTCACAACCGAGCCTGAGCAGCTCCCATTGTTAGAAGAGATTACCCAAGATGAAAGACTATCGGATATAGAGGTGACAGCAGAGGATGTAATGAAACAGTTGACAACACTGGATGCAAATAAAGCTGTTGGACCAGACAAAGTATCACCGTGGATACTCAAAGAGGCAGCGCAGGCTCTCAGCGTGCCTCTGGCAATGATCTTTAATGAGTCACTTATGTCGGGAGAATTGCCCAGTTGCTGGAAGGAGGCAAATGTCGTACCGATTTTCAAAAAGGGTGATAGGGAGGAGGCACTTAACTACAGACCCGTATCACTGACAAGCATCCCCTGCAAAATACTTGAAAGAATAATTAGGCTAAGACTTGTTGAGCACCTGGAGAGCATTGGGTTTGTAAACAAGCACCAACATGGGTTCTGGACAGGGAAATCATGCCTAACAAACCTTTTAGAATTCTATGATAAAGTAACAAGGATAAGGCAGGACAGAGAAGGCTGGGCAGACTGCATATTTCTTGACTGCCAAAAGGCCTTTGATACAGTACCGCACATGAGACTGCTATACAAACTTAAGAGGCAGGCAGGAGTAAGCGGAAAGGCCCTAGTATGGGTGAAGAACTACCTAACAGGAAGGAGCCAGAGGGTAATGGTAAGGGGCGAAAAGTCGGACTGGCGAACAGTAACAAGTGGAGTACCTCAAGGATCGGTGCTGGGACCAATCCTCTTTCTAATTTACGTAAATGATATGTTTACAGGAGTGGAATCATACATGTCAATGTTTGCAGATGACGCAAAATTAATGAGAAGAGTTGTGACAGACGAGGATTGTAGGATCCTCCAAGAGGACTTAAACAGGCTGCAGAGATGGTCAGGGAAATGGCTACTGGAGTTTAACACCAGTAAATGTAAAGTTATGGAAATGGGATCAGGTGACAGGAGACCAAAGGGACAGTACACAATGAAGGGGAACAGCCTACCTGTAACGATTCGAGAAAGAGACCTGGGAGTGGATGTGACACCTAATCTAACTCCTGAGGCACATATAAATAGGATAACGACAGCAGCGTACTCTACACTGGCGAAAATTAGAACTTCATTCAGAAACCTAAATGAGGAAGCTTTTAGGGCGCTTTACACTGCCTACGTGAGACCCGTCTTAGAGTATGCCGCGCCATCATGGAGCCCCCACCTGAAGAAACACATAAAGAAACTGGAGAAGGTTCAGAGGTTTGCGACGAGGCTTGTCCCAGAGCTACGAGGGATGGGATATGAAGAGCGGCTGAAGGAACTGAACCTTACGACACTAGAGAAAAGAAGGGAGAGAGGAGATATGATAGGGACATATAAAATACTCAGGGGAATTGACAAAGTGGAAATAGATGAAATGTTCACACGTAATAATAACAGAACGAGGGGACATGGGTGGAAACTGGAAACTCAGATGAGTCACAGAGATGTTAGGAAGTTTTCTTTTAGCGTGAGAGTAGTAGAAAAATGGAATGCACTTGGGGAACAGGTTGTGGAAGCAAATACTATTCATACTTTTAAAACTAGGTATGATAGGGAAATGGGACAGGAGTCATTGCTGTAAACAACCGATAGCTAGAAAGGCGGGATCCAAGAGTCAATGCTCGATCCTGCAAGCACATATAGGTGAGTACATATAGGTGAGTACACACACACACACACACACACACACACACACACACACACACACACACACACACACACACACACACACACACACACACACACACACACACACACACACACACGAGGCAACGAGACTCGCCCCAGAGCTACGAGGGAGGGGGTATGAGGAGCGCCTGAGGGAACTGTGCCTTACGACACTAGAAAGAAGAAGGGAGAGGGGGGACATGATAGGAACGTATAAGATACTCAGAGGGATTGACAGAGTGGACATAGACGAAATGTTCACACGGAATAGTAACAGAACGAGAGGACATGGATGGAAGCTTGAAACTCAGATGAGTCACAGAGATGTTAGGAAGTTTTCTTTTAGCGTGAGAGTAGTGGGAAAATGGAATGCACTTCAGGAACAGGTTGTGGAAGCAAATACTATTCATAATTTTAAAACCAGGTATGATAGGGAAATGGGACAGGAGTCATTGCTGTAAACAGCCGATGTTCGAAAGGCGGGATCCAAGAGTCAATGCTCGATCCTGCAGACACAACTAGGTGAGTACAACAACTAGGTGAGTACACACACACACACACACACACACACACACACACACACACACACACACGCACACACGCACACACACAGAAGTGACCCCTGAGTGAATGGTCCAACAAATGGCTGTTGAAGTTCAACCCGAGTAAATGCAAAGTAATGAAACTAGGCAGTGGAAATAGGAGGCCAGACACAGGATACAGAATAGGAGATGAAGTACTTAATGAAACGGACAGAGAGAAAGATCTAGGAGTTGATATCACACCAAACCTGTCTCCTGAAGCCCACATAAAAAGAATAACGTCTGCGGCTTATGCGAGGCTGGCTAACATCAGAATGGCGTTCAGGAACCTGTGTAAGGAATCATTCAGAATCTTGTACACCACATATGTAAGACCAATCCTGGAGTATGCGGCCCCAGCATGGAGCCCGTACCTTGTCAAGCACAAGACGAAACTGGAAAAAGTCCAAAGGTATGCCACTAGACTAGTCCCAGAACTAAGAGGCATGAGTTACGAGGAAAGGTTGCGGGAAATGCACCTTACGACACTGGAAGACAGAAGAGTAAGGGGAGACATGATCACAACCTACAAAATCCTCAGAGGAATCGACCGGGTAAACAAGGATGAACTATTCAACACTGGTGGGACGCGAACAAGGGGACACAGGTGGAAACTGAGTACCCACATGAGCCACAGAGACGTTAGAAAGAACTTTTTCAGTGTCAGAGTAGTTACCAGGTGGAATGCATTAGGCAGTGATGTGGTGGAGGCTGACTCCATACACAGTTTCAAATGTAGATATGATAGAGCCCAGTAGGCTCAGGAATCTGTACGCCAGTTGATTGACGGTTGAGAGGCGGGACCAAAGAGCCAGAGCTCAACCCCCGTAAGCACAACTAGGTGAGTACAACTAGGTGAGTACACACACACACACACACACACACACGGGGGCGCTTACGGGGCGCTGGTGGCTGAGTGGACAGCACACTGATCACTTAATCCTGTGCCCCGTGTACCACACCAGCCCCACTGTGGTACACGGGGGGGGGGGGGGGGCTGGGGTTGAACAGTCCCAACACGTCTCAGTGT
This sequence comes from Procambarus clarkii, assembly GCF_020424385.1. Taxonomy (NCBI): domain Eukaryota; kingdom Metazoa; phylum Arthropoda; class Malacostraca; order Decapoda; family Cambaridae; genus Procambarus; species Procambarus clarkii. The sequence continues at coordinate 58,357 of NW_025564626.1, read as the reverse complement.
TATACGGTTCGCGCCAATAACCCGGGCCCGGGCCTCGTAGTCCACCACTGAACAATACTACTTTATTACCCGCTGCTGCTCCTTCATGGGGAGTGTTCCGTACTCCAGGGAGCATGTTGCCTGAGTCCCCCCCCCCCCTGGAGGGTCGGAGCCCCACCATACAAAATGGTTCATGACAACTCAGGAGAGCGTTGTCGCGCGCGCCAGACGGTGCTGGAGGGCACCAGAGAGGGTGACAGCAAGCCAGCCCAGCATCAGTGCCTCCTGAACTTGGACCATAACAACATGGGACCATAATATCTCACACGTCACACTGGCCCTACACGACTCTCAAGTGGTCGTGGACATCGTGCCCATGCAATCCTCAACCTGATTTAATGGAGTTGTATGTTCATACAAAATTGCACGCTGGACTTGTGATCCTGTGGTCCTGGGTTCGATCCCAGGCGCCGGCGAGAAACAATGGGCAGAGTTTCTTTTACCCTATGCCCCTGTTACCTAGCAGTAAAATTGGTACCTGGGTGTTAGTCAGCTGTCACTGGCTGCTTCCTGGGGGTGGAGGCCTGGTCGAGGACCGGGCCGCGGGGACACTAAAGCCCCGAAATCATCTCACGATAACCTCAAGATAGGCCCAAAGTATCAATTGGAGACGAGGTGCTAGACACTGGTATTACCCCCGTCACTCTTGGGACACCGGAGATTGTGCCACTACACACAGGACGTAATAAGACAGACGCGACAACTATACACCGATACAACTGACATCAAACATGGTGCAAACCTTTGAAAGTGTGTTAAGAAGCAAGAGCACAAAACACACAGCCACAGCGACTGTGTAACACTACACAACATGTGCTCAGGGCCGGGGGGCCAGATTCACGAAAGCACTTACGAACCTGTACATCTTTTCTTAATCTTTGGCCGCTTTGTTTACAATTATTAAACAGTTAATGAGCTCCGAAGCGCCAGGAGGCTGTTTATAATAACAACAACAGTTGATTGGGAAGTTTTCATGCTTTTAAACTGTTTAATAAATGTAACCAAAGCCGTCAAAGATTGAGGAAAGATGTACACGTTCGTAAGTGCTTGCGCAAGTGCTTTCGTGAATCTGGCCCCAGGTGCTCCCGCCTCTGACAACTGCTGGACCACGATGTCGTGGCTACAGATGCCATACAGCACAAAACACCTGTGTAATATTCACGGATTTCGTGAAAACTTTCGACAAACGTAACCACAGTGTTATCGCAGACAAAGTTCGCACGAAGGGAATTAGCGGCAAAGTTGGAAGATGGATCTTCATTTTCATAACAAATAGAAGCCAAAGATTAATAGTCAACAAAATCAACTGTGGATCATCGAGCGTGAGAAGCACAGTGCCCCCAGGGTACTGTGCTTACTCCAGTACCCCAGGGTACTGTGCTTACTCCAGTACCCCAGGGTACTGTGCTTACTCCAGTACCCCAGGGTACTGTGCTTACTCCAGTACCCCAGGGTACTGTGCTTACACCAGTACCCCAGGGTACTGTGCATACTCCAGTACCCCCTGGGTACTGTGCTTACTCCAGTACCCCAGGGTACTGTGCTTACTCCAGTACCCCAGGGTACTGTGCTTACACCAGTACCCCAGGGTACTGTGCTTACACCAGTACCCCAGGGTACTGTGCTTACACCAGTACCCCAGGGTACTGTGCTTACTCCAGTACCCCAGGGTACTGTGCTTACTCCAGTACCCCAGGGTACTGTGCTTACTCCAGTACCCCAGGGTACTGTGCTTACACCAGTACCCCAGGGTACTGTGCTTACTCCAGTACCCCAGGGTACTGTGCTTACTCCAGTACCCCAGGGTACTGTGCTTACACCAGTACCCCAGGGTACTGTGCTTACTCCAGTATCCCCTGGGTACTGTCCTTACACTAGTACCCCAGGGTACTGTACTTACACCAGTACCCCAGGGTACTGTGCGTACTCCAGTATCCCCTGGGTACTGTGCTTACACTAGTACCCCAGGGTACTGTGCTTACACCAGTACCCCAGGGTACTGTGCTTACTCCAGTACCCCAGGGTACTGTGCTTACACCAGTACCCCAGGGTACTGTGCTTACTCCAGTACCCCAGGGTACTGTGCTTACACCAGTACCCCAGGGTACTGTGCATACTCCAGTACCCCAGGGTACTGTGCTTACACCAGTACCCCAGGGTACTGTGCTTACACCAGTACCCCAGGGTACTGTGCATACTCCAGTACCCCAGGGTACTGTTCTTACTCCAGTACCCCAGGGTACTGTGCTTACACCAGTACCCCAGGGTACTGTGCTTACACCAGTACCCCAGGGTACTGTGCATACTCCAGTACCATTCCCTCACCCTCACCACACACACAAGGACACTAACTATAGTACCATATCATACTATGCACATGACTCCAGGATTTCAATGAGAGTAAACATACAGAGGGACCAACAGACCGCTAAATCAAAGCTGCAGAAAGTCAATACATTATCTGTACACACAGACTTCACAATAGCGTGATATATCAAATGAACAAATCCACAAGGGCCGTGATGAGGGTTCGAACCTGCGCACGGGATGTTCCCAGCGGCGCCTTAGTCAACAGTGCCACGACACTGTGGAATGATCGTCTGTTTTATGCTACTACGGACAAAGTATGAATAGCAGAAAATTTATGTTAATTTTCCACAAGATCAGTGCGCAATGGTATATAGTTAAAAAAAAAGTTTTTATTATTTTTGTGTTATATATACTAAACAAAGTGTAGAGACCGGGCCGCTGTGACCTTGACCCCCGGAATCAAGGCAAGGTACTGTAAAGTAGGAGGTAATCCAGGGATGGTGTTACCTGGAGTTGTGGGAGCCCGACTGTGTCCAGCCACACACACAGTAGTGAGGGGACACACACACAGTAGTGAGGGAACACACACACAGTAGTGAGGGGACACACACACAGTAGTGAGGGGACACACACACACCACAGACAAGGACAGACCAGCCAGGGACAGTACACGCACTATGGCTCACAGAGGGACACTATGTACCCACATGAGACACACAGACATTACACAGAATATTTTCAGTGTGAGAGTAGCCATCAACTGTGGTGCGGTGAGAAGTGAGGTGATGGAGGCAGACTCCGTACCAAGCTATAAATGTAAATATGACAGTCTGTTAGGATCTGGAACCACTCGAATGAGAGTTCATGAGAGTCGGGAACCAAGAGCCGTGGTTCATCCCCCGCGAATACAACCAGGTGAGTACAACTTGGTGAGGAGTACGCCCACAGAGCTCCGCCCCCACCCACACAGCCCCACCCTGCCTACGCACCAGCGCCTTCTAATTTATATTCACACCCACACAGCCCCACCTCCACCCTGGCGTTCACACCTTTAACTTGCCGTCGGCTTGTTCTCTCCACCCCCCCACTCCCCGCCCCCTCCCCCCACTCCCCGCCCCTCCCCGCCCCCTCCCCCTCCCTCTCTGACGACGCCAGAGAGAGACCTGGGAGTGGACGTAGCACCAAATATAACTCCAGAGGCACACACAAATGGGATAATGTCAGCAGCGTACTCTGCGCTAGCAAAAGTTAGAAGATCATTCAGGATCCTAAGTAAGGAGGCATTTAGAGCCCTTTACACTGCCTACGTGAGACCAGTGCATAAGGAGTATGCTGCGCCATCATGGAGTCCCCACCTGAAGAAACACACAAGGAAATTGAAAACGGTTCAGAAGTTTACGACGAGACTCGTCCGTCCTAGAATTGCGAGGGATGGGGTATGAAGAACGACTGGTAGAGATGAACCTGACGACACTAGAAAACAGGGAAGAGAAGGGGGGGGGGAGAGACATGATAATGACGTACATAATACCTAGAGAAAGTGACAGTGGAAATAGAAGAAATGTTTACACTAAATACCAGCACAAGGGGGCATGGGTGGAAGGTTGAGACTCAGATGAGTCATAGAGATGTTAGAAAGTTTTAATTTAGCGTAATAGTGTAAAAATGGAAGGAAGTAAAGGGGGCAGGTTGTAGAAGCAAACTCTTCATAATTATAATTGTAATTACGATAAGGAAATAGGACAGGAGTCATTCCTTTACACAACCGGCGGCTAGAAAGGTGGGGTCCAAGAGCTAGTGATCTATAGTTCAGACACAAATAAGTGTGTACACACACAGAAGAAAAAGAGGTGATATGATCACTACGTACAAAATAGTAACGGGAATCGACTAAATTGATAAATAGGTTGAAGAGCTTGTTCTTGAAATCAGGAACGTCAAGAACAAGAGAACATATATTCAAGCTCAGGAAACAAAGCTGCCGAAAAAATATTAGAAACTTCACTTTTTGCAAAGAGAGTGGTAGCTGAGGGTTGGAACAAGTCTCCGTGGCGCAGTGGTAAAGCACTCACCCGGCGCTTCTCGAGGGCTTTGGCCTGGGTTCGTATCCTTGCCGGGGAGGATGGACTGGGTGCCCAGCCCGTCCTCCAAACAAAAACCCAAAAGTGATTCCATCCACCCGCCAACCCCAGCTGTTTATGAATGAAAAACGGTTTACACACGACTCACAACTGCTTTCGTTCGAACACTTCCGGAACAAGTGCGTCACTGAACAATTTTGTTCGAACCACAACACTATAAATGCTTCACCCACGTACTACAAATACAAATAATCGCCAACAGAACCTAAACACCTAACCTAACCTATGCCTATATATGCACAATATGTTAATATATTATAATACTAGCTGTACCGGACCACGCGTTGCTGTGGCTCAGCAACCCTCCCCTGTCCCCACCATTTCCCCCCCCCCATGCCTCGTCCCCTTATCCTCCCCCACCATTCCCCCCCTCCCCTGTCCCCTCATCCTCTCAAGCATTCTCCCCTCCTCCGTCCCCTAGTCCTCCCCACTATCCCCCACTTCCCAGTTCCCTTGTCCTCCCAACCATTCTCTACTCTCCCATCCCCTCGTCCCTACCATTCCCCACTCCTGTCCCATTGTCCCCTCCACCATTCTCCACTCCCTCGTCCGACGCGTTCCCAAATGATCTGATGTTCCCATCACTGAAAAATAAGTAGAACAGTTGAAAACAAATTGAAACAAAAAATTAAAAATTAAAAAAATAAATAAGCTCACTAAATGAACAGTATGGTAAACAACACAGCTTAATTCCAACGCAATGTCACACAAAATAATTAAATCAAAATGAAAATAAATCGAAATCTATGAAAATTCAGTTTATCAATGCAATAAAAAACATTGAAATGGAATCGTAACATAGTTATTATAGCGTGTGTTGCTCTCACATGCAACAGATGGCGCTGTTTAAAAAAAAAGCATGTTTAAAAAAAAAAAAAAATGTTTTTATCTGTCACAAGTGTGGCATCTATATAGTAGGTATATAAAAACACGCGCGTATTCGAATGGAACGTTGTGTCAAAATTTCAAAGCAATCGGTGAAGAACTTTCAGAGATTAGCGATTGTGAACAAACGAACATTTGCATTTTTAATTATATAGATTAAGTTATATTTGAGAAAATTCCCGTTTTGACTGAACAGCATGTAAAAATTTATGAATGCGTCTGTGGGGTCGACCGCTGGATGTAATGGACTTGAGTCGAGGACGGGTTGGGGTGCCAGTTCTTAACTGTAGCCACTGTTCACCCAGCAGTGAATGGGTACCTGGTTGTTAAACGATTTGGCGGGTCGTGTTCTGGGGAAAATTAGGATTAAGGACCAGCCGGCAACGCTGTGCGTGCTGGTGGCTGTACAAGAGTGTAACAACTCTTGTATATATATGTAACAATAAAAGTGAGGTTGTGGTAGAGACCAAATTCGTGTGTAGTTTCACCACCTGACATCACGAGCGTAGCTCACATCCTGTAACTACACTTAGGTAATTACACACATACACTCACACACACATATGCACTCTCACACACACTCACACACAGTGTGTGTGCAAGGGGGCCTCGTAGCCTGGTGGATAGCGCGCAGGACTCGTAATTCTGTGGCGCGGGTTCGATTCCCGCACGAGGCAGAAACAAATGGGCAAAGTTTCTTTCACCCTAAGTGCCCCTGTTACCTAGCAGTAAATAGGTACCTGGGAGTTAGTCAGCTGTCACGGGCTGCTTCCTGGGGTGTGTGTGTGTGTGTGTGTGTGTGTGTGTGTGTGTGTGTGTGTGTGTGTGTGTGTGTGTGTGTGTGTGTGTGTGTGTGTGTGTGTGTGTGTGGTGTGGAAGAAAGAAAAAAAAAAGTAGTTAGTAAACAGTTGATTGACAGTTGAGAGGCGGGCCGAAAGAGCAAAGCTCAACCCCCGCAAAAACACAACTAGTAAACACAACTAGTAAACACACACACATACACTCACACACACACACTCACATACAAGTTTTTGCCGTAGGTTCAATAGTTTTGAACAGAACAAAATATTTCAATCGTTTTCTACCATTTTTACAAATCGCTTGATATAACATCGTATACAATGTTGTATATACCGTAACATTATTGTTAGCCTTCATGACGCCCACTTGTGGTGAGTTATAATGAACTTTTTACTCCTCCACGTACATCCTGCCCACCATATCCTGCCCACGTGTTCCTGGCTCATAAATCCTCCCTGCTTGTCTATGAGTCATATAGTATAACCCAGCTTGCTCCTGTGTCACATTCTATCAACTTGTTCTCTCATGACACATATTCTTCCTGTGTGTCGCTGGCTCATATATCTTCCCATATCATCTTTGGTCCTACCACTTGTTGCTAGGTTATATATCCTTGGACTTGGGAACCACAACACAAGGAGCTCAGCCGCCAAGAGCCGCATGCAGGCTGCGCCGTCCTCATGCGCATCACGCCATCAGTGGTCAGTTACTCCGAGGCCGACACCCATCTGGAACACGTGGATACATACGGATGACCTCCGGACCACCAAACATATGAAGGCTCTGGTACACAGAAGCTCCTGCTTCATCCTGTAACACGACTGTAATGTTGGATTTAAGTATTTTCCGAGAGAGAGAGAGAGAGAGAGAGAGAGAGAGAGAGAGAGAGAGAGAGAGAGAGAGAGAGACACAGAGACACACACACACACTCACACACACAGGAAGACAGAGTGGGGGACATGATCATCACATTTAAGATTCTGAAAGGAATTGATAGGGTACATAAAGACAGGCTATTTAACAAAAGGGGCACACACACAAAGGGACACAGGTGGAAACTTGAGCGCCCAAATGAGCCACAGAGATATTAGAAAGAACTTTTTTAGTGTCAGAGTGGTTGACAAATGGAATGCATTAGGAGGTGATGTGGTGGAGGCTGACTCCATACAGTTTCAAGTGTAGATATGATAGAGCCCAATAGGCTCAGGAATCTGTACACCTGTTGATTGACGGTTGAGAGGCGGGACCAAAGAGCCAGAGCTCAACCCCCGCAAGCACAACTAGGTGAGTACAACTAGGTGAGTACACACACACACACACACACACACACACACACACACACACACACACACACACACACACACACACACACACATTAGAAAGAACTTTTTCAGTGTCAGAGTAGTTAACAGGTGGAATGCATTAGGCAGTGATGTGGTGGAGGCTGACTCCATACACAGTTTCAAGTGTAGATATGATAGAGCCCAATAGGCTCAGGAACCTGTACACCAGTTGATTGACGGTTGAGAGGCTGGACCAAAGAGCCATAGCCAGAGGCCAAAGAGCCAAAATTCAACCCCCGCAAGCACAACTAGGTGAGTACAACTAGGTGAGTACACAAGTGGATAAGACAGCCGCACATAGTTCCCAGATCGAGAGCAGCCACAAGTTAGTTGATGAAGGCGGTGGAGTGACTTGTACAACAAGGACTGAGGGTTAGTAAAGAGAGAGAGACCAAACAACAACTGTGAGGGTGTTGTTGGTGGGCCACACGAGCATGCCAGTGTACACGGCGGGCACACACAGGTGGAGTCACGTAGGGCAGTGTGGAGACAAAGGTGTTCCTGCAGGAGGTCAACTGCCTCACAGCTGCATCTTGTTCCACGTGCCTCGTCCAGCGTTATCTGCTGGCTGCTTGGCTCAGTCTCTCTGTGTACTCACCTAGTGGTCCTTGCGGGGGCGGAGCTTCAGCTCTGTGCTCCCGCCTCTCAACTGTCAATCAACTGGTGTACAGGTTCCTGAGCCTACTGGGCTCTATCATATCTACACCTAAAACTGTATATGGAGTCAGCCTCCACCACATCACTTCCTAATGCATTCCATTTGTCAACCACTCTGACACTAAAAAAAATTTCCAATGTCTTTATGGCTCATTTGGACACTCAATTTCCATCTGTGTCCCCTAGGGCGCGTGCCCCTTGTGTTACCTAAACTGTCTTTGTCTACCCTATCATTTCCTTTCAGAATCTTGAATGTGATGATCATGTCCTCCGTAACTCTCCTGTCTTCCAGAGACGTGAGGTTTAATTCCCGTAGTCTCTCCTCGTAGCTCATACCTCTCAGCTCGGGTACTAGTCTGGTGGCAAACCTTTGAACCTTTTCCAGTTTAGTCTTATGCTTGACGAGATATGGACTCCATGCTGGAGCTGCATACTCCAGGATTGGTCTGACATACGTGGTATACAAAGTTCTGGATGATTCCTTACACAAGTTTGTAAAAGCCGTTCTTATGTTGGCCAACCTGGCATATGCCGCTGATGTTATCCTCTTGATATGGGCTGCAGGGGACAGGTCCGGCATATCAACCCCCCAATTTTTTTTCTCTCTCTGACTCTTGAAGAATTTCATCTCCCAGATAATACCTTGTATCTGGCCTCCTGCTCCCTACACCTATCTCCATTACATTACATTTGCTTGGGTTAAACTCTAACAACCATTTGTTAGACCATTCCTTCAGTTTGTCCAGGTCTTCTTGAAGCCTCAAGCTGTCCTCTTCTGTCATAATCCTTCCCATAATTTTGGCGTCGTCAGCAAACATTGAGAGAAATGAGTCTATACCCTCCGGGAGATCATTTATTTGGTCGATCATTTCAGATCGACCAAATCTCTTCGTTGCTTGACTGGTGAACCAGGCTCTTGGACGCGGCTGCTCACAGCCTGGCGTATGAATCACAGCCTAGTTGATCAGGTATCCGTTGGAGGTGTTTATCAAGTTCTCTCTTGAACACTGTGAGGGGTCGGCCAGTTATGCCCCTTATGTGTAGTGGAAGCGTGTTGAACAGTCTCGGGCCTCTGATGTTGATAGTTCTCTCTTGAACACTGAGGGGTCGGCCAGTTATGCCCCTTATGTGTAGTGGAAGCGTGTTGAACAGTCTCGGGCCTCTGATGTTGATAGTTCTCTCTTGAACACTGTGAGGGGTCGGCCAGTTATGCCCCTTATGTGTAGTGGAAGTGTGTTGAACAGTCTCGGGCCTCTGATGTTGATAGTTCTCTCTCAGAGTACCTATTGCACCTCTGCTCTTCAACGGTGGTATTCTGCACATCCTGCCATGTCTCCTGGTCTGTAGGAGTCACGAACAGCGGGACCAAGAACGAGGAATAATCAATAATGAACAAAAATTACCTTAATGGTAGTTCGTGGTACCAGAATATGAATTAACACAATTACAATATGAGCATAAAGTAATGATACAGTAAATTACAGTGGCGACGATGTATTTCTAGACTGTAAGATGCTGGGTGAGTTAGCAGCAGGTGGGACACTGGCAAGATAAAATAACCAACTTCTTGCGTCTAATTGTCAATAAAGTAGGGATTGGACGACTTTGTAAGTCATTAGGGGATGAGTTCTACATATTTGGTCGTTGTATTTGTATGGTGAGTCATGCAACAAGAGCAGCTGGGTGTAGACCAGGGGGCAACAAGAGCAGCTGGGTGTAGACCAGGGGGCAACAAGAGCAGCTGGGTGTAGACCAGGGGGCAACAAGAGCAGCTGGGTGTAGACCAGGGGCAACAAGAGCAGCTGGGTGTAGACCAGGGGGCAACAAGAGCAGCTGGGTGTAGACCAGGGGCAACAAGAGCAGCTGGGTGTAGACCAGGGGCAACAAGAGCAGCTGGGTGTAGACCAGGGGGCAACAAGAGCAGCTGGGTGTAGACCAGGGGGCAACAAGAGCAGCTGGGTGTAGACCAGGGGGCAACAAGAGCAGCTGGGTGTAGACCAGGGGCAACAAGAGCAGCTGGGTGTAGACCAGGGGGCAACAAGAGCAGCTGGGTGTAGACCAGGGGCAACAAGAGCAGCTGGGTGTAGACCAGGGGGCAACAAGAGCAGCTGGGTGTACACCAGGGGCAACAAGAGCAGCTGGGTGTAGACCAGGGGCAACAAGAGCAGCTGGGTGTAGACCAGGGGGCAACAAGAGCAGCTGGGTGTAGACCAGGGGGCAACAAGAGCAGCTGGGTGTAGACCAGGGGGCAACAAGAGCAGCTGGGTGTAGACCAGGGGGCAACAAGAGCAGCTGGGTGTAGACCAGGGGCAACAAGAGCAGCTGGGTGTAGACCAGGGGGCAACAAGAGCAGCTGGGTGTAGACCAGGGGGCAACAAGAGCAGCTGGGTGTAGACCAGGGGCAACAAGAGCAGCTGGGTGTAGACCAGGGGCAACAAGAGCAGCTGGGTGTAGACCAGGGGCAACAAGAGCAGCTGGGTGTAGACCAGGGGGCAACAAGAGCAGCTGGGTGTACACCAGGGGGGAGCAACAAGAGCAGCTGGGTGTAGACCAGGGGCAACAAGAGCAGCTGGGTGTAGACCAGGGGCAACAAGAGCAGCTGGGTGTACACCAGGGGGGCAACAAGAGCAGCTGGGTGTAGACCAGGGGCAACAAGAGCAGCTGGGTGTAGACCAAGGGGCAACAAGAGCAGCTGGGTGTAGACCAGGGGCAACAAGAGCAGCTGGGTGTAGACCAGGGGCAACAACAAGAGCAGCTGGGTGTAGACCAGGGGGGCAACAAGAGCAGCTGGGTGTAGACCAGGGGCAACAAGAGCAGCTGGGTGTAGACCAGGGGCAACAAGAGCAGCTGGGTGTAGACCAGGGGCAACAAGAGCAGCTGGGTGTAGACAAGGGGCAACAAGAGCAGCTGGGTGTAGACCAGGGACAACAAGAGCAGCTGGGTGTAGACCAGGGGCAACAAGAGCAGCTGGGTGTAGACCAGGGGCAACAAGAGCAGCTGGGTGTAGACCAAGGGGCAACAAGAGCAGCTGGGTGTAGACCAGGGGGCAACAAGAGCAGCTGGGTGTAGACCAGGGGGCAACAAGAGCAGCTGGGTGTAGACCAGGGGCAACAAGAGCAGCTGGGTGTAGACCAGGGGCAACAAGAGCAGCTGGGTGTAGACCAGGGGGCAACAAGAGCAGCTGGGTGTAGACCAGGGGGCAACAAGAGCAGCTGGGTGTAGACCAGGGGGCAACAAGAGCAGCTGGGTGTAGACCAGGGGCAACAAGAGCAGCTGGGTGTAGACCAGGGGGCAACAAGAGCAGCTGGGTGTAGACCAGGGGCAACAAGAGCAGCTGGGTGTAGACCAGGGGCAACAAGAGCAGCTGGGTGTAGACCAGGGGCAACAAGAGCAGCTGGGTGTAGACCAGGGGGCAACAAGAGCAGCTGGGTGTAGACCAGGGGCAACAAGAGCAGCTGGGTGTAGACCAGGGGCAACAAGAGCAGCTGGGTGTAGACCAGGGGCAACAAGAGCAGCTGGGTGTAGACCAGGGGGCAACAAGAGCAGCTGGGTGTAGACCAGGGGCAACAAGAGCAGCTGGGTGTAGACCAGGGGGCAACAAGAGCAGCTGGGTGTAGACCAGGGGGCAACAAGAGCAGCTGGGTGTAGACCATGGGCAACAAGAGCAGCTGGGTGTAGACTAGGAGCAACAAGAACAACTGGGTGTAGACCAGGGAGCAACAAGAGCAGCTGGGTGTCGCCCAGTGGCAACAAGAGCTGCTGGGTGTAGACCAGGGGCAACAAGAGCAGCTGGGTGTAGACCAGGGGGCAACAAGAGCAGCAGGGTGTAGACCAGGGGGCAACAAGAACAGCAGGGTGTCGACCAGGGGCAACAAGAACAGCAGGGTGTAGACCAGGGGGCAACAAGAGCAGCAGGGTGTAGACCAGGGGGCAACAAGAACAGCAGGGTGTCGACCAGGGGCAACAAGAACAGCAGGGTGTAGACCAGGGGGCAACAAGAGCAGCTGGGTGTAGACCAGGGGCAACAAGAGCAGCTGGGTGTAGACCAGGGGCAACAAGAGCAGCTGGGTGTAGACCAGGGGCAACAAGAGCAGCTGGGTGTAGAGCAGGGGCAACAAGAGCAGCTGGGTGTAGACCAGGGGCAACAAGAGCAGCTGGGTGTAGACCAGGGGCAACAAGAACAGCTGGGTGTAGACCAGGGGGCAACAAGAGCAGCTGGGTGTAGACCAGGGGCAACAAGAGCAGCTGGGTGTAGACCAGGGGGAGCAGCTGGGTGTAGACAACAAGAGCAGCTGGGTGTAGACCAGGGGCAACAAGAGCAGCTGGGTGTAGACCAGGGGCAACAAGAGCAGCTGGGTGTAGACCAGGGGGCAACAAGAGCAGCTGGGTGTAGACCAGGGGGCAACAAGAGCAGCTGGGTGTAGACCAGGGGACAACAAGAGCAGCTGGGTGTAGACCAGGGGGCAACAAGAGCAGCTGGGTGTAGACCAGGGGCAACAAGAGCAGCTGGGTGTAGACCAGGAGCAACAAGAGCAGCTGGGTGTAGACCAGGGGGGCAACAAGAACAGCAGGGTGTAGACCAGGGGGCAACAAGAACAGCAGGGTGTAGACCAGGGGGCAACAAGAACAGCTGGGTGTAGACCAGGAGCAACAAGAGCAGCTGGGTGTAGACCAGGGGGCAACAAGAGCAGCTGGGTGTAGACCAAGGGAAACAAGAGCAGCTGGGTGTAGACCAGGAGCAACAAGAGCAGCTGGGTGTAGACCAGAGGGCAACAAGAACAGCTGGGTGTAGACCAGGGGCAACAAGAGCAGCTCGGTGTAGACCAGGAGCAACAAGAGCAGCTGGGTGTAGACCAGGGGGCAACAAGAACAGCTGGGTGTAGACCAGGAGCAACAAGAGCAGCTGGGTGTAGACCAGGGGGCAACAAGAGCAGCTGGGTGTAGACCAAGGGGGCAACAAAAGCAGCTGGGTGTAGACCAAGGGGGCAACAAGAACAGCAGGGTGTAGACCAGGGGGCAACAAGAGCAGCTGGGTGTAGACCAGGGGGCAACAAAAGCAGCTGGGTGTAGACCAGGGGGCAACAAGAGCAGCCGGGTGTAGACCAGGGGCAACAAGAGCAGCTGGGTGTAGACCAGGAGCAACAAGAGCAGCAGGGTGTAGACCAGGAGCAACAAGAGCAGCTGGGTGTAGACCAGGGGTAACAAGAGCAGCAGGGTGTAGACCAGGAGCAACAAGAGCAGCTGGGTGTAGACCAGGAGCAACAAGAGCAGCTGGGTGTAAACAAGGGGCAACAAGATAAGCAGGGTGTAGACCAGGTGCAACAAGAGCAGCTGGGTGTAGACCAGGGGGCAACAAGTGCAGCTGGGTGTAGACCAGGGGGCAACAAGAGCAGCTGGGTGTAGACCAAAGGGGTAACAAGAGCAGCAGGGTGTAGACCAGGGGGCAACAAGAGCAGTTGGGTGTAGACCAGGAGGCAACAAGAGCAGCAGGGTGTAGACCAAGGGGCAACAAGAGCAGTTGGGTGTAGACCAGGGGGCAACAAGAACAGCAGGGTGTAGACCAGGAGCAACAAGAACAGCTGGGTGTAGACCAGGGGGTAACAAGAGCAGCTGGGTGTAGACCAGGGGGAAACAAGAGCAGCAGGGTGTAGACCAGGAGCAACAAGACCAGCTGGGTGTAGACCAGGGGTAAAAAGAGCAGCAGGGTGTAGACCAGGAGCAACAAGAGCAGCTGGGTGTACACCAGGAGCAACAAGAGCAGCTAGGTGTAGACCAGGGGGCAACAAGAGCAGCTGGGTGTACACCAGGAGCAACAAGAGCAGCTAGGTGTAGACCAGGGGGCAACAAGTGCAGCTGGGTGTAGACCAGGGGGCAACAAGAGCAGCTGGGTGTGGACCAAAGGGGTAAAAAGAGCAGCAGGGTGTAGACCAGGGGGCAACAAGAGCAGCTGGGTGTAGACCAGGGGGCAACAAGAGCAGCAGGGTGTAGACCAAGGGGCAACAAGAGCAGCTGGATGTAGACCAGGGGGCAACAAGAGCAGCTGGGTGTAGACCAGGGGGAAACAAGAACAGCAGGGTGTAGACCAGGAGCAACAAGAACAGCTGGGTGTAGACCAAGGGGGTAACAAGAGCATCAGGGTTTAGACCAGGAGCAACAAGAGCAGCTAGGTGTAGACCAGGAGCAACAAGAGCAGCTGGGTGTAGACCAGGGGTAACATGAGCTGTTGGGTGTAGACCAAGGGGCAACAAGAACAGCAGGGTGTAGACCATGGAGCAACAAGAGCAGCTGGGTGTAGACCAGGGGTAATAGGAGCTGCTGGGTGTTGACCAAGGGGCAACAAGAACAGCAGGGTGTAGACCAGGGAGCAACAAGAGCAGCTGGGTGTAGACCAGGAGCAACAAGAGCAGCTGGGTGTAGACCAGGGGGCAACAAGAACAGCTGGGTGTAGACCAGGGGCAACAAGAACAGCAGGGTGTAGACCAGGGGGCAACAAGAGCAGCTGGGTGTAGACCAGGGGGCAACAAGAACAGCTGGGTGTAGACCAGGGGCAACAAGAGCAGCAGGGTGTAGACCAGAGGGCAACAAGAGCAGCTGGGTGTAGACCAGGGGGGCAACAGGAGCTGCTGGGTGTAGACCAGGGGGCAACAAGAACAGCAGGGTGTAGACCAGGGGGCAACAAGAGCAGCTGGGTGTAGACCAGGGGCAACAAGAGCAGCTGGGTGTAGACCAGGGGCAACAAGAGCAGCTGGGTGTAGACCAGGGGGCAACAAGAGCAGCTGGGTGTAGACCAGGGGGCAACAAGAGCAGCTGGGTGTAGACCAGGGGCAACAAGAGCAGCTGGGTGTAGACCAGGGGCAACAAGAACAGCTGGGTGTAGACCAGGGGGCAACAAGAGCAGCTGGGTGTAGACCATGGGCAACAAGAGCAGCTGGGTGTAGACCAGGGGCAACAAGAACAGCAGGGTGTAGACCAGGGGGCAACAAGAGCAGCTGGGTGTAGACCAGGAGCAACAAGAGCAGCTGGGTGTAGACCAGGGGGCAACAAGAACAGCTGGGTGTAGACCAGGGGGCAACAAGAGCAGCTGGGTGTAGACCAGGGGGCAACAAGAGCAGCTGGGTGTAGACCAGGGGGCAACAAGAGCAGCTGGGTGTAGACCAGGGGGCAACAAGAGCAGCTGGGTGTAGACCAGGGGCAACAAGAGCAGCTGGGTGTAGACCAGGGGGCAACAAGAGCAGCTGGGTGTAGACCAAGGGGCAACAAGAGCAGCTGGGTGTAGACCAGGGGGCAACAAGAGCAGCTGGGTGTAGACCAGGGGGCAACAAGAGCAGCTGGGTGTAGACCAGGGGGCAACAAGAGCAGCTGGGTGAAGACCAGGGGCAACAAGAGCAGCTGGGTGTAGACCAGGAGCAACAAGAGCAGCTGGGTGTAGACCAGGGGCAACAAGAGCAGCTGGGTGTAGACCAGGGGCAACAAGAACAGCTGGGTGTCGACCAGGGGGCAACAAGAGCAGCTGGGTGTAGACCAGGGGGCAACAAGAACAGCTGGGTGTAGACCAGGGGCAACAAGAACAGCTGGGTGTAGACCAGGGGGCAACAAGAGCAGCTGGGTGTAGACCAGGGGCAACAAGAACAGCTGGGTGTAGACCAGGGGGCAACAAGAGCAGCTGGGTGTAGACCAGGGGGCAACAAGAGCAGCTGGGTGTAGACCAGGGGGCAACAAGAACAGCTGGGTGTAGACCAGGGGGCAACAAGAACAGCTGGGTGTAGACCAGGGGGCAACAAGAGCAGCTGGGTGTAGACCAGAGGGCAACAAGAACAGCTGGGTGTAGACCAGGGGGGCAACAAGATCAGCTGGGTGTAGACCAGGAGCAACAAGAGCAGCTGGGACGAGACCAGGGGGCAACAAGAGCAGCTGGGTGTAGACCAGGGGCAACAAGAGCAGCAGGGTGTAGACCAGGGGGCAACAAGAACAGCAGGGTGTAGACCAGGGGGCAACAAGAGCAGCTGGGTGTAGACCAAGGGGCAACAAGAGCAGCTGGGTGTAGACCAGGGGGCAACAAGAGCAGCTGGGTGTAGACCAGGGGGCAACAAGAGCAGCTGGGTGTAGACCAGGAGCAACAAGAGCAGCTGGGTATAGACCAGGGGTAACAAGAGCAGCAGGGTGTAGACCAGGGGCAACAAGAGCAGCTGGGTGTAGACCAGGGGCAACAAGAGCAGCTGGGTGTAGACCAGGGGCAACAAGAACAGCAGGGTGTAGACCACGAGCAACAAGAACAGCTGGGTCTATTCCAGGAGCAACAAGAGCAGCTGGGTGTAGACCAGGGGCAACAAGAACAGCAGGTTGTAGACCAGGGGGCAACAAGAGCAGCTGGGTGTAGACCAGGAGCAACAAGAGCAGCTGGGTGTAGACCAGGGGCAACAAGAACAGAAGGGTGTAGACCAGGGGCAACAAGAGCAGCTGGGTGTAGACCAGGGGCAACAAGAGCAGCTGGGTGTAGACCAGGGGCAACAAGAGCAGCTGGGTGTAGACCAGGGGCAACAAGAGCAGCTGGGTGTAGACCAGGGGGTAACAAGAGCAGCTGGGTGTAGACCAGGGGGCAACAAGAGCAGCTGGGTGTAGACCAGGGGCAACAAGAGCAGCTGGGTGTAGACCAGGGGGCAACAAGAGCAGCTGGGTGTAGACCAGGGGGCAACAAGAGCAGCTGGGTGTAGACCAGGGGGCAACAAGAGCAGCTGGGTGTAGACCAGGGGGCAACAAGAGCAGCTGGGTGTAGACCAGGGGGCAACAAGAGCAGCTGGGTGTAGACCAGGGGGCAACAAGAGCAGCTGGGTGTAGACCAGGGGGCAACAAGAGCAGCTGGGTGTAGACCAGGGGGCAACAAGAGCAGCAGGGTGTAGACCAGGGGCAACAAGAGCAGCTGGGTGTAGACCAGGGGTAACAAGAGCAGCTGGGTGTAGACCAGGGGCAACAAGAGCAGCTGGGTGTAGACCAGGGGCAACAAGAGCAGCTGGGTGTAGACCAGGGGCAACAAGAGCAGCTGGGTGTAGACCAGGGGCAACAAGAGCAGCTGGGTGTAGACCAGGGGCAACAAACAGCTGGGTGTAGACCAGGAGCAACAAGAGCAGCTGGGTGTAGACCAGGAGCAACAAGAGCAGCTGGGTGTAGACCAGGGGGCAACAAGAGCAGCTGGGTGTAGACCAGGGGGCAACAAGAGCAGCTGGGTGTAGACCAGGGGGCAACAAGAGCAGCTGGGTGTAGACCAGGGGGCAACAAGAGCAGCTGGGTGTAGACCAGGGGGCAACAAGAGCAGCTGGGTGTAGACCAGGGGGCAACAAGAGCAGCTGGGTGTAGACCAGGGGGCAACAAGAGCAGCTGGGTGTAGACCAGGGGGCAACAAGAGCAGCTGGGTGTAGACCAGGGGCAACAAGAGCAGCTGGGTGTAGACCAGGGGCAACAAGAGCAGCTGGGTGTAGACCAGGGGGCAACAAGAGCAGCTGGGTGTAGACCAGGGGGCAACAAGAGCAGCTGGGTGTAGACCAGGGGGCAACAAGAGCAGCTGGGTGTAGACCAGGGGCAACAAGAGCAGCTGGGTGTAGACCAGGGGCAACAAGAGCAGCTGGGTGTAGACCAGGGGCAACAAGAGCAGCTGGGTGTAGACCAGGGGGAAACAAGAGCAGCTGAGTGTAGACCAGAGGGAAACAAGAGCAGCAGGGTGTAGACCAGGGGCAACAAGAGCAGCAGGGTGTAGACCAGGGGCAACAGGAGCAGCTGGGTGTAGACCAGGGGCAACAAGAGCAGCTGGGTGTAGACCAGGAGCAACAAGAGCAGCTGGGTGTAGACCAGGGGGCAACAAGAGCAGCTGGGTGTAGACCAGGGGGTAACAAGAGCAGCTGGGTGTAGACCAGGAGCAACAAGAGCAGCTGGGTGTAGACCAGGGGCAACAAGAGCAGCTGGGTGTAGACCAGGGGGGTAACAAGAGCAGCTGGGTGTAGACCAGGGGGGTAACAAGAGCAGCTGGGTGTAGACCAGAAACAACAAGAGCAGCTGGGTGTAGACCAGGGGGCAACAAGAACAGCTGGGTGTAGATCAGGGGCAACAAAAGCAGCTGGGTGTAAACCAGGGGCAACAAGAGCAGCAGGGTGTAGACCAGGGGCAACAAGAACAGCCGGGTGTAGACCAGGGGCAACAAGAGCAGCTGGGTGTAGACCAGGGGCAACAAGAGCAGCTGGGTGTAGACCAGGGGCAACAAGAACAGCCGGGTGTAGACCAGGAGCAACAAGAGCAGCTGGGTGTAGACCAGGGGCAACAAGAGCAGCTGGGTGTAGACCAGGGGCAACAAGAGCAGCTGGGTGTAGACCAGGGGGTAACAAGAGCAGCTGGGTGTAGACCAGGGGCAACAAGAGCAGCTGGGTGTAGACCAGGGGCAACAAGAGCAGCTGGGTGTAGACCAGGGGCAACAAGAGCAGCTGGGTGTAGACCAGGGGCAACAAGAACAGCAGGGTGTAGACCAGGGGCAACAAGAGCAGCTGGGTGTAGACCAGGAGCAACAAGAGCAGCTGGGTGTAGACCAGGGGGTAACAAGAGCAGCAGGGTGTAGACTAGGGGGCAACAAGAGCAGCTGGGTGTAGACCATGGGGGTAACAAGAGCAGCAGGGTGTAGACTAGCGGGCAACAAGAGCAGCTGGGTGTAGACCAGGGGGCAACAAGAACAGCTGGGCGTAGACCAGGGGGCAACAAGAGCAGCTGGGTGTAGACCAGGGGGCAACAAGAGCAGCTGGGTGTAGACCAGGGGGCAACAAGAACAGCTGGGTGTAGACCAGGGGGCAACAAGAGCAGCTGGGTGTAGACCAGGGGGCAACAAGAGCAGCAGGGTGTAGACCAGGGGGCAACAAGAACAGCAGGGTGTAGACCAGGAGCAACTAAAACAGCTAGGTGTAGACCAGGGGGGCAACAAGAGCAGCAGGGTGTAGACCAGGGGCAACAAGAGCAGCTGGGTGTAGACCAGGGGCAACAAGAGCAGCTGGGTGTAGACCAGGGGCAACAAGAGCAGCAGGGTGTAGACCAGGAGCATCAAGAACAGCTGGGTGTAGACCAGCAGCAACAAGAACAGCTGGGTGTAGACCAGGAGCAACAAGAACAGCTGGGTGTAGATCAGGAGCAACAAGAACAGCTGGGTGTAGACCAGGGGGCAACAAGAACAGCAGGGTGTAGACCAGGGGGCAACAAGAGCTGCTGGGTGTAGACCAGGGGGCAACAAGAGCAGCTGGGTGTAGACCAGGGGGCAACAAGAGCAGCTGGGTGTAGACCAGGGGGCAACAAGAGCAGCTGGGTGTCGCCCAGTGGCAACAAGAGCTGCTGGGTGTAGACCAGGGGGCAACAGGAGCAGCTGGGTGTAGACCAGAAGGCAACAAGAGCAGCTGGGTGTAGACCAGGGGCAACAAGAGCAGCTGGGTGTAGACCAGGGGCAACAAGAGCAGCTGGGTGTAGACCAGGGGGCAACAAGAGCAGCTGGGTGTAGACCAGGGGCAACAAGAGCAGCTGGGTGTAGACCAGGGGGCAACAAGAGCAGCTGGGTGTAGACCAGGGGCAACAAGAGCAGCTGAGTGTAGACCAGGGGCAACAACAGCACCTGGGTGTAGACCAGGGGCAACAAGAGCAGCTGGGTGTAGACCAGGGGGAAATAAGAGCAGCAGAGTGTAGACCAGAGGGAAACAAGAGCAGCAGAGTGTAGACCAGAGGGCAACAAGAGCAGCTGGGTGTAGACCAGGAGCAACAAAAGCAGCTGGGTGTAGACCAGGGGCAACAAGAGCAGCTGGGTGTAGACCAGGGGCAACAAAAGCAGCTGGGTGTAGACCAGGGGGCAACAAGAGCAGCTGGGTGTAGACCAGGGGGTAACAAGAGCAGCTGGGTGTAGACCAGGGGCAACAAGAGCAGCTGGGTGTAGACCAGGGGCAACAAGAGCAGCAGGGTGTAGACCAGGGGGCAACAAGAGCAGCTGGGTGTAGACCAGGGGGTAACAAGAGCAGCAGGGATTAGACGAGGAGCAACAAGAGCAGCTGGGTGTAGACCAGGGGGCAACAAGAACAGCTGGGTGTAGATCAGGGGCAACAAGAGCAGCTGGGTGTAAACCAGGGACAACAACAGCAGCAGGGTGTAGACCAGGAGCAACAAGAGCAGCTGGGTGTAGACCAGGGGGCAACAAGAGCAGCTGGGTGTAGACCAGGAGCAACAAGAGCAGCTGGGTGTAGACCAGGGGGCAACAAGAGCAGCTGGGTGTAGACCAGGAGCAACATGAGCAGCTGGGTGTAGACCAGGGGCAACATGAGCAGCTGGTGTAGACCAGGGGCAACAAGAGCATCAGGGTGTAGACCAGGAGCAACAAGAGCAGCTGGGTGTCGACCAGGGGCAACAAGAGCAGCTGGGAGTAGACCAGGGGCAACAAGAGCAGCTGGGAGTAGACTAGGGGGCAACAAGAGCAGCTGGGTGTAGACCAGGGGGCAACAGGAGCAGCTGGGTGTAGACCAGGGGGCAACAGGAGCAGCTGGGTGTAGACCAGGGGGCAACAAGAGCAGCTGGGTGTAGACCAGGGGCAACAAGAGCAACTGGGTGTAGACCAGGGGGCAACAGAAGCAGCTGGGTGTAGACCAGGGGCAACAAGAGCAGCTGGGTGTAGACCAGGGGCAACAAGAGCAGCTGGGTGTAGACCAGGGGGCAACAAGAGCAGCTGGGTGTAGACCAGGGGCAACAGGAGCAGCTGGGTGTAGACCAGGGGGCAACAGGAGCAGCTGGGTGTAGACCAGGGGGCAACAGGAGCAGCTGGGTGTAGACCAGGGGGCAACAAGAGCAGCTGGGTGTAGACCAGGGGGCAACAAGAGCAGCTGGGTGTAGACCAGGGGCAACAGGAGCAGCTGGGTGTAGACCAGGGGGCAACAAGAGCAGCTGGGTGTAGACCAGGGGGCAACAAGAGCAGCTGGGTGTAGACCAGGGGGCAACAAGAGCAGCTGAGTTTAGACCAGTGGCAACAAGAGCAGCTGGGTGTAGACCAGAGGCAACAGGAGCAGCTGGGTGTAGACCAGTGGCAACAAGAGCAGCTGGGTGTAGACCAGTGGCAACAAGAGCAGCTGGGTGTAGACCAGGGGGCAACAGGAGCAGCTGGGTGTAGACCAGGGGGCAACAAGAGCAGCTGGGTGTAGACCAGGGGCAACAAGAGCAGCTGGGTGTAGACCAGGGGCAACAAGAGCAGCTGGGTGTAGACCAGGGGGCAACTGGAGCAGCTGGGTGTAGACCAGGGGGCAACAAGAGCAACAGGGTGTAGACCAGGGGGCAACAAGAGCAGCTGGGTGTAGACCAGGGGGCAACAAGAGCAGCTGGGTGTAGACCAGGGAGCAACAAGAGCAGCTGGGTGTAGACCAGGGGGCAACAAGAGCAGCTGGGTGTATACCAGGGGCAACATGAACAGCAGGGGCAGGTGTAGGGACACGTGAGAGCTGCCCTGAACGGACCTCACCATCTGCGACACTCACAGGCTGGCCAGGTGACGGGCAGCCTCACAGCTGCTCCCCTATCTCTCTATAATATGGCGCCCCTCTCACCTTGTGCCTCTCTCACCTGGTGCCCCTCTCACCTAGTGCCTCTCTCACCTGGTGCCCCTCTCAGTTGGTGTCCCTCTCACCTGGTGCCTCTCTCAGTTGGTGTCCTTCTCACCTGGTGCCCCTCTCACCTGGTGCCTCTCTCTCACCTGGTGCCTCTCTCACCTGGTGCCCCTCTCAGTTGGTGTCCCTCTCACCTGGTGCCTCTCTCACCTGGTGCCCCTCTCAGTTGGTGTCCCTCTCACCTGGTGCCCCTCTCACCTGGTGCCTCTCTCACCTGGTGCCCCTCTCAGTTGGTGTCCCTCTCACCTGGTGCCCCTCTCAGTTGGTGCCCCTCTCACCTGGTGCCCCTCTCAGTTGGTGTCCCTCTCACCTGGTGCCTCTCTCACCTGGTGCCCCTCTCAGTTGGTGTCCCTCTCACCTGGTGCCTCTCTCACCTGGTGCCTCTCTCACCTGGTGCCCCTCTCAGTTGGTGTCCCTCTCACCTGGTGCCCCTCTCACCTGGTGCCCCTCTCGCCTGGTGCCCCTCTGAGTTGGTGTCCCTCTCACCTGGTGCCTCTCTCACCTGGTGCCCCTCTCAGTTGGTGTCCCTCTCACCTGGTGCCCCTCTCACCTGGTGCCCCTCTCACCTGGTGCCCCTCTCACCTGGTGCCCCTCTCAGTTGGTGTCCCTCTCACCTGGTGTCCCTCTCACCTGGTGCCCCTCTCACCTGGTGCCCCTCTCACCTGGTGCCCCTCTCACCTGGTGCCCCTCTCACCTGGTGCCCCTCTCACCTGGTGCCTCTCTCACCTGGTGCCTCTCTCACCTGGTGCCTCTCTCACCTGGTGCCTCTCTCACCTGGTGCCTCTCTCACCTGGTGCCTCTCTCACCTGGTGCCCCTCTCAGTTGGTGTCCCTCTCACCTGGTGCCTCTCTCACCTGGTGCCCCTCTCAGTTGGTGTCCCTCTCACCTGGTGGCTCTCTCACCTGGTGCCTCTCTCACCTGGTGCCCCTCTCAGTTGGTGTCCCTCTCACCTGGTGCCCCTCTCACCTGGTGCCTCTCTCACCTGGTGCCTCTCTCACCTGGTGCCTCTCTCACCTGGTGCCCCTCTCACCTGGTGCCCCTCTCACCTGGTGCCCCTCTCACCTGGTGCCTCTCTCACCTGGTGCCCCTCTCAGTTGGTGTCCCTCTCACCTGGTGCCCCTCTCAGTTGGTGTCCCTCTCACCTGGTGCCTCTCTCACCTGGTGCCTCTCTCACCTGGTGCCTCTCTCACCTGGTGCCCCTCTCAGTTGGTGTCCCTCTCACCTGGTGCCGCTCTCACCTGGTGCCTCTCTCACCTGGTGCCTCTCTCACCTGGTGCCTCTCTCACCTGGTGCCCCTCTCAGTTGGTGTCCCTCTCACCTGGTGCCCCTCTCAGTTGGTTCCCCTCTCACCTGGTGCCCCTCTCAGTTGGTGTCCCTCTCACCTGGTGCCTCTCTCACCTGGTGCCCCTCTCAGTTGGTGTCCCTCTCACCTGGTGCCTCTCTCACCTGGTGCCTCTCTCACCTGGTGCCCCTCTCAGTTGGTGTCCCTCTCACCTGGTGCCCCTCTCACCTGGTGCCTCTCTCACCTGGTGCCCCTCTCAGTTGGTGTCCCTCTCACCTGGTGCCTCTCTCACCTGGTGCCTCTCTCACCTGGTGCCCCTCTCACCTGGTGTCCCTCTCACCTGGTGCCTCTCTCACCTGGTGCCCCTCTCAGTTGGTGTCCCTCTCACCTGGTGCCCCTCTCACCTGGTGCCTCTCTCACCCGGTGCCTCTCTCCGTTGGTGTCCCTCTCACCTGGTGCCTCTCTCACCTGGTGCCTCTCTCACCTGGTGCCCCTCTCAGTTGGTGTCCCTCTCACCTGGTGCCCCTCTCACCTGGTGCCTCTCTCACCTGGTGCCCCTCTCAGTTGGTGTCCCTCTCACCTGGTGCCCCTCTCACCTGGTGCCTCTCTCACCTGGTGCCTCTCTCACCTGGTGCCTCTCTCACCTGGTGCCCCTCTCAGTTGGTGTCCCTCTCACCTGGTGCCTCTCTCACCTGGTGCCCCTCTCAGTTGGTGTCCCTCTCACCTGGTGCCTCTCTCACCTGGTGCCTCTCTCACCTGGTGCCCCTCTCAGTTGGTGTCCCTCTCACCTGGTGCCTCTCTCACCTGGTGCCCCTCTCAGTTGGTGTCCCTCTCACCTGGTGCCTCTCTCACCTGGTGCCCCTCTCAGTTGGTGTCCCTCTCACCTGGTGCCTCTCTCTCACCTGGTGCCTCTCTCAGTTGGTGTCCCTCTCACCTGGTACCCCTCTCAGTTGGTGTCCCTCTCACCTGGTGCCTCTCTCACCTGGTGCCTCTCTCACCTGGTGCCCCTCTTAGTTGGTGTCCCTCTCACCTGGTGCCCCTCTCAGTTGGTGTCCCTCTCACCTGATGCCTCTCTCACCTGGTGCCCCTCTCAGTTGGTGTCCCTCTCACCTGGTGCCCCTCTCACCTGGTGCCTCTCTCACCTGGTGCCTCTCTCACCTGGTGCCCCTCTCACCTGGTGCCTCTCTCACCTGGTGCCTCTCTCACCTGGTGCCCCTCTCAGTTGGTGTCCCTCTCACCTGGTGCCCCTCTCAGTTGGTGTCCCTCTCACCTGGTGCCTCTCTCACCTGGTGCCCCTCTCAGTTGGTGTCCCTCTCAGTTGGTGTCCCTCTCACCTGGTGCCCCTCTCAGTTGGTGTCCTTCTCACCTGGTGCCCCTCTCACCTGGTGCCTCTCTCTCACCTGGTGCCTCTCTCACCTGGTGCCCCTCTCAGTTGGTGTCCCTCTCACCTGGTGCCTCTCTCACCTGGTGCCCCTCTCAGTTGGTGTCCCTCTCACCTGGTGCCCCTCTCACCTGGTGCCTCTCTCACCTGGTGCCCCTCTCAGTTGGTGTCCCTCTCACCTGGTGCCTCTCTCACCTGGTGCCTCTCTCACCTGGTGCCCCTCTCACCTGGTGCCCCTCTCAGTTGGTGTCCCTCTCACCTGGTGCCTCTCTCACCTGGTGCCCCTCTCACCTGGTGCCCCTCTCAGTTGGTGTCCCTCTCACCTGGTGCCCCTCTCAGTTGGTGTCCCTCTCACCTGGTGCCCCTCTCACCTGGTGCCTCTCTCACCTGGTGCCCCTCTCAGTTGGTGTCCCTCTCACCTGGTGCCTCTCTCACCTAGTGCCCCTCTCAGTTGGTGTCCCTCTCACCTGGTGCCTCTCTCACCTGGTGCCCCTCTCAGTTGGTGTCCCTCTCAGTTGGTGTCCCTCTCACCTGGTGCCCCTCTCAGTTGGTGTCCCTCTCACCTGGTGCCTCTCTCACCTGGTGCCCCTCTCACCTGGTGCCCCTCTCAGTTGGTATCCCTCTCACCTGGTGCCCCTCTCACCTGGTGCCTCTCTCACCTGGTGCCCCTCTCAGTTGGTGTCCCTCTCACCTGGTGCCCCTCTCACCTGGTGCCCCTCTCAGTTGGTGTCCCTCTCACCTGGTGCCTCTCTCACCTGGTGCCTCTCTCACCTAGTACCCCTCTCAGTTGGTGTCCCTCTCACCTGGTGCCTCTCACCTGGTGCCCCTCTCAGTTGGTGTCCCTCTCACCTGGTGCCCCTCTCAGTTGGTGTCCCTCTCACCTGGTGCCTCTCTCACCTAGTGCCCCTCTCAGTTGGTGTCCCTCTCACCTGGTGCCTCTCTCACCTGGTGCCCCTCTCAGTTGGTGTCCCTCTCAGTTGGTGTCCCTCTCACCTGGTGCCCCTCTCAGTTGGTGTCCCTCTCACCTGGTGCCTCTCTCACCTGGTGCCCCTCTCACCTGGTGCCCCTCTCAGTTGGTATCCCTCTCACCTGGTGCCCCTCTCACCTGGTGCCTCTCTCACCTGGTGCCCCTCTCAGTTGGTGTCCCTCTCACCTGGTGCCTCTCTCACCTGGTGCCCCTCTCAGTTGGTGTCCCTCTCACCTGGTGCCTCTCTCACCTGGTGCCTCTCTCACCTAGTACCCCTCTCAGTTGGTGTCCCTCTCACCTGGTGCCTCTCACCTGGTGCCCCTCTCAGTTGGTGTCCCTCTCACCTGGTGCCCCTCTCACCTGGTGCCCCTCTCACCTGGTGCCCCTCTGAGTTGGTGTCCCTCTCACCTGGTGCCTCTCTCACCTGGTGCCCCTCTCAGTTGGTGTCCCTCTCACCTGGTGCCCCTCTCACCTGGTGCCCCTCTCACCTGGTGCCCCTCTCAGTTGGTGTCCTTCTCACCTGGTGTCCCTCTCACCTGGTGCCCCTCTCACCTGGTGCCCCTCTCACCTGGTGCCCCTCTCACCTGGTGCCCCTCTCGCCTGGCGCCTCTCTCACCTGGTGCCTCTCTCACCTGGTGCCTCTCTCACCTGGTGCCTCTCTCACCTGGTGCCTCTCTCACCTGGTGCCTCTCTCACCTGGTGCCCCTCTCACCTGGTGCCCCTCTCACCTGGTGCCTCTCTCACCTGGTGCCTCTCTCACCTGGTGCCCCTCTCACCTGGTGCCTCTCTCACCTGGTGCCCCTCTCACCTGGTGCCTCTCTGACCTGGTGCCTCTCTGACCTGGTGCCCCTCTCACCTGGTGCCTCTCTCACCTGGTGCCTCTCTCACCTGGTGCCTCTCTCACCTGGTGCCCCTCTCACCTGGTGCCCCTCTCACCTGGTGCCCCTCTCACCTGGTGCCTCTCTCACCTGGTGCCTCTCTCACCTGGTGCCTCTCTCACCTGGTGTCCCTCTCATCTGGTGCCCGTCTCACCTGGTGCCTCTCTCACCTGGTGCCCCTCTCACCTGGTGCCCCTCTCACCTGGTGCCCCTCTCACCTGGTGCCTCTCTCACCTGGTGCCTCTCTCACCTGGTGCCGTCATGGTAATAATAGCAGCCGTGACCTGACTGGCGGTGCTCACAGTGACCCGCAGTGCCTTCCTGCACGGGGCACTGGTGGCAGGACCCATAGGCATGGTTCAGGTATGCTCAGGTATGCTCAGGTATGCTCAGGTATGCTCAGGTATGCTCAGGTATGCTCAGGTATGCTCAGGTATGCTCAGGTATGCTCACGTATGCTCAGGTAAGCTCAGGTATGCTCAGGTATGCTCACGTATGCTCAGGTATGCTCAGGTAGGCCATGGGGTCGGAGACTCTTACTTCAGATCTTGCAGGTAATTGGTCTCCTTTCACGTGGCATCCCTCAAGTCCTCATTGGTCCGGAAATGAAGAGCTTCCGCACCAGGACGAAGACATGGAAGTGACTGGTAGCCGTGACTGGTAGCTGTGACTGGTAGCCGTGACTGGTAGCTGTGACTGGTAGCTGTGACTGGTAGCTGTGACTGGTAGCCGTGACTGGTAGCTGTGACTGGTAGCCGTGACTGGTAGCCGTGACTGGTAGCCGTGACTGGTAGCCGTGACTGGTAGCCGTGACTGGTAGCTGTGACTGGTAGCCGTGACTGGTAGCTGTGACTGGTAGCCGTGACTGGTAGCCGTGACTGGTAGCCGTGACTGGTAGCCGTGACTGGTAGCCGTGACTGGTAGCCGTGACTGGTAGCCGTGACTGGTAGCTGTGACTGGTAGCTGTGACTGGTAGCCGTGACTGGTAGCTGTGACTGGTAGCAGTGACTGGTAGCAGTGACTGGTAGCTGTGACTGGTAGCCGTGACTGGTAGCCGTGACTGGTAGCAGTGACTGGTAGCTGTGACTGGTAGCCGTGACTGGTAGCCGTGACTGGTAGCCGTGACTGGTAGCTGTGACTGGTAGCCGTGACTGGTAGCCGTGACTGGTAGCCGTGACTGGTAGCTGTGACTGGTAGCCGTGACTGGTAGCCGTGACTGGTAGCCTTGACTGGTAGCCGTGACTGGTAGCCGTGACTGGTAGCCGTGACTGGTAGCCGTGACTGGTAGCCGTGACTGGTAGCTGTGACTGGTAGCTGTGACTGGTAGCCGTGACTGGTAGCTGTGACTGGTAGCCGTGACTGGTAGCCGTGACTGGTAGCCGTGACTGGTAGCCGTGACTGGTAGCTGTGACTGGTAGCCGTGACTGGTAGCCGTGACTGGTAGCCGTGACTGGTAGCCGTGACTGGTAGCTGTGACTGGTAGCCGTGACTGGTAGCCGTGACTGGTAGCCGTGACTGGTAGCTGTGACTGGTAGCCGTGACTGGTAGCCGTGACTGGGAGCCGTGACTGGTAGCTGTGACTGGTAGCTGTGACTGGTAGCCGTGACTGGTAGCCGTGACTGGTAGCCGTGACTGGTAGCCGTGACTGGTAGCCGTGACTGGTAGCCGTGACTGGTAGCCGTGACTGGTAGCCGTGACTGGTAGCCGTGACTGGTAGCTGTGACTGGTAGCTGTGACTGGTAGCCTTGACTGGGAGCCTTGACTGGGAGCCTTGACTGTGGTAGCCGTGACTGGTAGCCGTGACTGGTAGCCGTGACTGGTAGCCGTGACTGGTAGCCGTGACTGGGAACCGTGACGTGACTGGCGCGCGCAGTATCGGCCAGACTGGTCGACGACTGACTGGGCGATCATTTTGGCCAGTAGGAGGGATGTGAGGGGGAAGACATAGCGGGTGATCCAGGTGATGGTGGTGGTTGGTGTGTGGGTGTGTTAGTGTAGTGGGCTAGTGTAGGCACTTACCCTCACACTCTTACACTCTCACTCTCTTACACTCTCACTCTCACACTCAACCTCTCACTCGCACCCTCAGCCTCTCACCCTCACCCTCAGCCTCTCACTCTCACCCTCACACTCTCAGCCTCTCACTCTCACTCTCACCCTCAGCCTCTCACTCTCACACTCTCACTCTCACCCTCTCACTCTCACCCTCTCACGCTCACCCTCTCACTCTCACCCTCAGCCTCAGCCTCTCACTCTCACACTCTCACTCTCACCCTCTCACCCTCTCACTCTTACACTCTCACTCTTACACTCTCACTCTCACCCTCAGCCTCTCACTCTCACCCTCAGACTCTCACTCTCACCCTCAGCCTCTCACTCTCACACTCTCACTCTCACTCTCAGCCTCTCACCCTCTCACTCTCACCCTCAGCCTCTCACTCTCACCCTCTCACTCTCACCCTCAGCCTCTCACTCTCTCACCCTCAGCCTCTCACCCTCAGCCTCTCACACCCTCAGCCTCTCACTGTCACACTCTCACTGTCACCCTCTCACCCTCAGCCTCTCACTCTCACCCTCAGCCTCTCTTACACTCTCACTCTCACCCTCTCACTCTTACACTCTCACTCTCAGCCTCTCACTCTCACACTCTTACTCTCACCCTCAGCCTCTCACTCTTACACTTTCACCCTCACACTCTCACTCTCACCCTCACCCTCTCACACTCTCACTCTCACCCTCTCACTCTCACCCACAGCCTCTCACTCTCACCCACAGCCTCTCACTCTCACACTCACCCTCAGCCTCTCACTCTCACCCTCAGCCTCTCACTCTCACCCTCAGCCTCTCACTCTCACACTCACCCTCAGCCTCTCACTCTCACCCTCAGCCTCTCACTCTCACCCTCAGCCTCTCACCCTCAGCCTCTCACCCTCAGCCTCTCACCCACAGCCTCTCACTCTCACCCACAGCCTCTCACTCTTACACTCACTCTAGTTAGTGAGTCCTCAACCTAAGGTCAATTGTTTAACAAACAGAAAAATTATAAATTGTCCCACTTAATCCTCAGGCCCTCTATCTATTGACTTTAGACGCCCCTAAACCTGCTCCCAATTAAGGGGCATATATATAGATATATATAGATAAGACGAGTTGCGGTGGTCACAGATGGAGGGGCTCTTGGCATGCTCTTACTTGCTGTGGGGCGTAGGAACTGGGGATTGATCTTGGGGACGCTTGATCTCCAAGATCAAGCGTTGATCTTGGGGATTGGTGCGTTGGTTATCTTAGGGGCTGGCGTGATGGTTATCTTAGGGGCTGGTGTGATGGGTATTGTGGGGACTGGTGCGTTGGTTATCTTAGGGGCTGGCGTGATGGTTATCTTAGGGGCTGGTGTGATGGGTATTGTGGGGACTGGTGCGTTGGTTATCTTAGGGGCTAGCGTGATGGTTATTGTGGGGACTGGTGCGTTGGTTATCTTAGGGGCTGGATCTATAGTTATCGGGGTTGGGGGTAGGGGCTGCTGCGTAATCGTTTCTTCCTCGTAAGTATTCCTTCACCCATTTTAGTACTTTTCCTGATACACCAGCAGCCTGTTCTTTCCAACTTGCATAGAAGTCTCTTGTGAGGAACTGCGCCAAAACCTTTCTGGCCACCCAGGAAAACACAGTTTGCCCAGACCTTTCTATCTTACTTGATCATTGTCCCAGAACTAATAAGATGGTCAAGCAAGATGCTCCTTCGCTGACTCCATGTTGACGCTAAAATTTACATGTTCTAAACGATCGACGAGACTTCTTTTGATTAGTGTAATATCTTTCAGGGAAACACTTGGTTAGTGACACCAGTCTGTGGCTTAGTGGCTCGTGTTCTTCCTTCTTTCTTGTATATAGGTACCACATTACCAATAACTTTCTTAAGGTCGAAAAATGTCCTATTTCTAGTTATGACAATAGCAGGAGTACACACAACGCTGCAGCTGCCTATGACAATAGCAGGAGTACACACAACGCTGCAACTGGCTATGACAATAGCAGGAGTACACACAACGCTGCAGCTGCCTATGACAATAGCAGGAGTACACAACGCTGCAGCTGCCTATGACAATAGCAGGAGTACACACAACGCTGCAGCTGCCTATGACAATAGCAGGAGTACACACAACGCTGCAGCTGCCTATGACAATAGCAGGAGTACACACAACGCTGCAGCTGCCTATGACAATAACAGGAGTACACACAACGCTGCAGCTGCCTATGACAATAGCAGGAGTACACACAACGCTGCAGCTGCCTATGACAATAGCAGGAGTACACACAACGCTGCAGCTGCCTATGACAATAGCAGGAGTACACACAACGCTGCAGCTGCCTATGACAATAGCAGGAGTACACAACGCTGCAGCTGCCTATGACAATAGCAGGAGTACACAACGCTGCAGCTGCCTATGACAATAGCAGGAGTACACACAACGCTGCAGCTGCCTATGACAATAGCAGGAGTACACACAACGCTGCAGCTGCCTGCTTTAGTATTGAAGGTGAGATCTTGCCCTGGTCTGTGGCTGTCACTACATCCAGCTCCTCTAATTGTTTCTTTACTTCCTCTGGTGTTACTTTTGTTTTAATCAGTCTTGCTTCTCGCAGCTGTTGTGTTCCATTAGACGTCGTAGAGCTGGGGGGAAGTTCTGGTTTGATCTTAAAAACTTCCTGGAAGTTTTTATTGACTTTTTTCACACACTTTCTTATCATTCTTTGTGTAGCCTCCTCATCTTTTGCGTAGTCTGATCGCTTCTCCATTTACAGACATTGTCCTCTCATGTGGCTATATAATAGTTTAGGCTCATCCTTGGTCTTGGAGGCTGTGTCATTCTCGTACTGCTTCACTGCTGCTCTCTCAGGTCCTCTGTATTTACTCCTCTCTCCTGCATATATGTTGTGGTCCTCCCCTGGCCTGACACTATGACTGGGGGCTGGGACTGGCCTGACACTATGACTGGGGGCTGGGACTGGCCTGACACTATGACTGGGGGCTGGGACTGGCCTGACACTATGACTGGGGGCTGGGACTGGCCTGACACTATGACTGGGGGCTGGGACTGGCCTGACACTATGACTGGGGGCTGGGACTGGCCTGACACTGCGACTGGGGGCTGGGACTGGCCTGACACTGCGACTGGGGGCTGGGACTGGTGTGGGTCTAGGCTTAATATGGCAGTAAGATATATGAGGCAGGGCGTGGCACTGCGTGTCTCCCCGAGTGCCTTTCGTGCTGTCATGTCTGACACTCATGTCTGTGTTACGGCCACAATGGGTCGCAACCGGATTCTTTGCTGGTGGAACTTAAGTTCTGGTATCCGGCCCCAAGTTAGTAGTGGCTTTCAAGGAGTGAGCTCGGTAATGCAAGTAAAGCACAATGGGGGAGGTGCATTGACTACAACACTTCATCAATTATCAATATATTCACATATAAACACTTTCCCATCACCTCATATATAATCTTAAAGGAAGTATTACACTTAATATGTACACAAGTCTCTCTCATAGGACACTAAGCGCTCCTCGATGCTCAATCGATGCAGTCTTGTCAGCTACCGTGTTTCCTCAACACACAGTACCGTCCTCAACCAGTACTGGGAAACACCAACGATTCTACCCTAGCCACGGGCCAGCCTATCTACAGTCTCACTAGGTGCTCTTCGTGCACGCCCACAATCACTCTCCAGCCTGGAGCTGGCAGAGAACATCAGCCTCGCGCTGCTGAGCCTCTTCACGTACAAATACAAGGATAGCGAACCCTTGGCAGGAGCTTCTTGCAACTAGCTAGTTACACTCCTCCGTAGCACCTCACTGTCAGTCGACTCTTCCGTTAGCCAGTCCCGGGTACGGCGAATTCCGTCACTGCCACTTCACAGGCAGACTGTAGAACACTACACAGTTCTTCTCCGGCGGCGGCTCACTGCTTCCGTAAAGCAGAATGGAGTAGAGAGCTATTGGCTGCCCTGGGTAGACTGCCTGTCCTTGTACCACTGCAGCCCTACGTTGCCTCTGTGGATACAGACACGTCATCAGTAAACTGGCCAGTACTTGGGACACTAGGAAATACCACTTATGGACTCTGACATAAACATACAACTCCTCCCACAATAGATGGCGCTGATTTTCTAGGCGCCATCTCACCAGAGGTCAGCAACAGCGACCCATCGAGCTGACCAAGGCAGGAATCTAGCGTCTCTTGCAGGTATCATCCTGTCACCACCAGATGGCGTCGTCCATTTTGTGGGGGTTTCGGGAGCTGACTCACAGATGGCATTGACGTCGCTGCTCCGTGCTCCGACGATGGCGTCGGGTTCGTAACAAGATGACACTGTCATGTCTCAAACTGTCATGTCTGACACTGTCATGTGTCACACTGTCATGTGTCACACTGTCATGTGTCACACTGTCATGTCTGACACTGTCATGTCTGACACTGTCATGTGTCACACTGTCATGTCTGACACTGTCATGTGTCACACTGTCATGTCTGACACTGTCATGTCTGACACTGTCATGTCTGACACTGTCATGTGTCACACTGTCATGTCTGACACTGTCATGTCTCACACTGTCATGTGTCACACTGTCATGTGTCACACTGTCATGTCTGACAGGGTCATGTCTAACACTGTCATGTGTCTCACTGTCATGTCTGACACTGTCATGTCTGACACTGTCATGTGTCACACTGTCATGTCTCACACTGTCATGTGTCACACTGTCATGTCTCACACTGTCATGTCTCAAACTGTCATGTCTGACACTGTTATGTCTCAAATTGTCATGTCTGACACTGTTATGTCTCAAACTGTCATGTCTGACACTGTCATGTCTAACACTGTCATGTGTCACACTGTCATGTCTGACACTGTCATGTCTGACACTGTCATGTGTCACACTGTCATGTGTCACACTGTCATGTCTCACACTGTCATGTGTCACACTGTCATGTGTCACACTGTCATGTCTGGCACTGTCATGTCTGGCACTGTCATGTCTGACACTGTCATGTGTCACACTGTCATGTGTCACACTGTCATGTGTCACACTGTCATGTCTCACACTGTCATGTGTCACACTGTCATGTGTCACACTCATGTCTGACACTGTCATGTGTCACACTGTCATGTGTCACACTGTCATGTCTCACACTGTCATGTCTCACACTGTCATGTGTCACACTGTCATGTCTCAAACTGTCATGTCTGACACTGCTATGTCTCAAACTGTCATGTCTGACACTCATGTCTAACACTGTCATGTGTCACACTGTCATGTCTGACACTGTCATGTCTGACACTGTCATGTGTCACACTGTCATGTGTCACACTGTCATGTCTGACACTGTCATGTCTGACACTGTCATGTCTGACACTGTCATGTGTCACACTGTCATGTCTCACACTGTCATGTCTCACACTGTCATGTCTGACACTGTCATGTGTCACACTGTCATGTCTGACACTGTCATGTCTCAAACTGTCATGTCTGACACTGTTGTCTCAAACTGTCATGTCTGACACTGTCATGTCTAACACTGTCATGTGTCACACTGTCATGTCTGACACTGTCATGTGTCACACTGTCATGTCTGACACTGTCATGTGTCACACTGTCATGTCTCACACTGTCATGTCTGACACTGTCATGTCTCACACTGTCATGTCTCACACTGTCATGTCTGACACTGTCATGTGTCACACTGTCATGTCTGACACTGTCATGTCTGACACTGTCATGTCTGACACTAATATCTGACACTGTCATGTCTCACACAATACCAGTCATTACTGCGCGTATGTGCGTGTACTTACCTAACCTGACCTGACCTGACCTAACCTAACCTGACCGGACCGGACCTGACCTGACCTAACCTAACATAACTTAACCTGACCTGACCTGACCTAACCTAACCTGACCGGACCTGACCTGACCTAACCTAACATAACTTGACCTGACCTAACCTAACCTAACTTAACCGGACCTGACCTGTCCTAACAGTGTCTAGGGTGGAGCTGTGGCGTTACAGTTTAACTGTTATGGTGTTCAACTTCTTTGTCGAGTCTGGCCTTAAAGTTGTGGACGGAGGCGGCTTCCACAACTTCTCTCAGTATATTCCACTTACTGACCACCTGTACAGGGTACGAGTATTTCCTTACATGTATTTCCTCGACTCATTTGCTTTTTCCAGTTTCCACTTTTGTGTGTGTTCTTTTTGGAGGACTTTCTCTCAATTATTTAGAAAAGCTGGCCTTGCCCACCACTTTCCCAAGTATCTTTTATGTTGTGATCACGTCCGCTTAGTTTCTTGTATCCTCTGGGGTCTAGAGTTAAGAGATTTAATTCCATTAGCCTGGCGTCATGGCTAGCCTATCACCTCATTGCTCCGTCGCAAATTTTGTTGCAAACATCGGTTCTTGTTAAATTTTAATTTTGTGCTTCACAAGCTGCGGGATCCGTGCCGCTGTTGCCCATTCCAGACTTGGTCTAACAAATATTGTGTAGAGTGCCGTGATGGAGTCCTAATTTAGATTTCTAAATGATGTTCTAATGTTTGCCAGTGACTCATATCTGGGAATAATGATGTCCGACGACCTAACGTTTAGGGAGCATAACCAAGCAAATATTGCGTCAGTCAGATAAATGATAGGATGGATTACGAGAACTTTCAAATCCAGGGATCCCATCACAATGGTTGTACTCTTCAAGTCACTTGTGCTGTCCCGTCAGGAGGGATTGCTAAAATAGAGGGAATACAGAGAACATATACGGCATACATAGACGAGATAAAGCACCTAAATTATTGAGATTGTGTCAAAGCTTTACAAATGTACTCGCTAGAAAGGAGACGAGAGAGATACCAAATAATATACACATGGAAAATACTGGAGGGAAAGGTCCCAAATCTACACAGTAAAATAACAACATACTGGAGTGAACGACATGGAAGAAAATGCAAGATTGAACCAGTGAAGAGCAGAGGTGCCATGGGCACAATCAGAGAACACTGTATAAACATCAGAGGTCCGCGGTTGTTCAACACCCTCCCAGCGAGTATAAGAAATATTGCCGGAACAACCGTGGACGTCTTCAAGATAAAATTAGATAGTTTTCTTCGAGAAATGCCGGATCAACCAGGGTGTAGTTGATATGTTGGCCTGCGGGTTGCTCCAAGCAACAGCCTATTGGACCAAGCTCTTAAAAGACAAGACTCTCCTCGGGCCGGGCTTGGGGAGTAGAAGACCTCCCAGAACCCCATCCAGGTACAGTTACTGGTGGCAGGCTGGTGGCGTGTACTGGTGGCAGGCTGGTGGCGTGTACTGGTGGCAGGCTCGTGGCGTGTACTGGTAGCGTGTACTGGTGGCAGGCTGGTGGCGTGTACTGGTGGCAGGCTGGTGGCGTGTACTGGTGGCAGGCTGGTGGCGTGTACTGGTGGCAGGCTGGTGGCGTGTACTGGTGGCAGGGTGGTGGCTTGTACTGGTGGCAGGCTCGTGGCGTGTACTGGTGGCGTGTACTGGTGGCAGGCTGGTGGCGTGTACTGGTGGCAGGCTGGTGGCGTGTACTGGTGGCAGGGTGGTGGCGTGTACTGGTGGCAGGCTGGTGGCGTGTACTGGTGGCAGGCTGGTGGCGTGTACTGGTGGCAGGCTGGTGGCGTGTACTGGTGGCAGGCTGGTGGCGTGTACTGGTGGCAGGCTGGTGGCGTGTACTGGTGGCAGGCTCGTGGCTTGTACTGGTGGCAGGCTCGTGGCTTGTACTGGTGGCAGGCTGGTGGCGTGTACTGGTGGCAGGCTCGTGGCTTGTACTGGTGGCAGGCTCGTGGCGTGTACTGGTGGCAGGCTGGTGGCGTGTACTGGTGGCAGGCTCGTGGCGTGTACTGGTGGCAGGCTCGTGGAGTGTACTGGTGGCAGGCTCGTGGCTTGTACTGGTGGCAGGCTGGTGGCGTGTACTGGTGGCAGGCTCGTGGCTTGTACTGGTGGCAGGCTCGTGGCGTGTACTGGTGGCAGGCTCGTGGCTTGTACTGGTGGCAGGCTCGTGGCGTGTACTGGTGGCAGGGTGGTGGCGTGTACTGGTGGCAGGCTGGTGGCGTGTACTGGTGGCAGGCTCGTGGCTTGTACTGGTGGCAGGCTGGTGGCGTGTACTGGTGGCAGGATGGTGGCGTGTACTGGTGGCAGGCTCGTGGCTTGTACTGGTGGCAGGCTCGTGGCGTGTACTGGTGGCAGGCTCGTGGCGTGTACTGGTGGCAGGCTGGTGGCGTGTACTGGTGGCAGGCTGGTGGCGTGTACTGGTGGCAGGCTCGTGGCTTGTACTGGTGGCAGGCTCGTGGCGTGTACTGGTGGCAGGCTCGTGGCGTGTACTGGTGGCAGGCTCGTGGCGTGTACTGGTGGCAGGCTGGTGGCGTGTACTGGTGGCAGGCTGGTGGCGTGTACTGGTGGCAGGGTGGTGGCGTGTACTGGTGGCGTGTACTGGTGGCAGGCTGGTGGCGTGTACTGGTGGCAGGCTCGTGGCGTGTACTGGTGGCAGGCTGGTGGCGTGTACTGGTGGCAGGCTCGTGGCTTGTACTGGTGGCAGGCTCGTGGCGTGTACTGGTGGCAGGCTGGTGGCGTGTACTGGTGACAGGCTGGTGGCAGGCTGGTGGCGTGTACTGGTGGCAGGCTCGTGGCGTGTACTGGTGGCAGGCTCGTGGCTTGTACTGGTGGCAGGCTCGTGGCGTGTACTGGTGGCAGGCTCGTGGCGTGTACTGGTGGCAGGCTCGTGGCGTGTACTGGTGGCAGGCTCGTGGCTTGTACTGTTGGCAGGCTCGTGGCGTGTACTGGTGGCAGGCTCGTGGCGTGTACTGGTGGCAGGCTCGTGGCGTGTACTGGTGGCAGGCTGGTGGCGTGTACTGGTGGCAGGCTGGTGGCGTGTACTGGTGGCAGGCTCGTGGCGTGTACTGGTGGCAGGCTGGTGGCGTGTACTGGTGGCAGGCTGGTGGCGTGTACTGGTGGCAGGCTGGTGGCTTGTACTGGTGGCAGGCTGGTGGCGTGTACTGGTGGCAGGCTGGGGGCGTGTACTGGTGGCAGGCTCGTGGCTTGTACTGGTGGCAGGCTCGTGGCGTGTACTGGTGGCAGGCTGGTGGCGTGTACTGGTGACAGGCTGGTGGCGTGTACTGGTGGCAGGCTGGTGGCGTGTACTGGTGACAGGCTGGTGGCGTGTACGGCAGGCTGGTGGCGTGTACTGGTGACAGGCTGGTGGCTTGTACTGGTGGCAGGCTGGTGGCGTGTACTGGTGGCAGGCTGGTGGCTTGTACTGGTGGCAGGCTGGTGGCGTGTACTGGTGGCAGGCTCGTGGCGTGTACTGGTGGCAGGCTGGTGGCGTGTACTGGTGACAGGCTGGTGGCTTGTACTGGTGGCAGGCTGGTGGCGTGTACTGGTGGCAGGCTGGTGGGGTGTACTGGTGGCAGGCTGGTGGCGTGTACTGGTGGCAGGCTGGTGGCGTGTACTGGTGGCAGGCTGGTGGCGTGTACTGGTGGCAGGCTGGTGGCGTGTACTGGTGACAGGCTGGTGGCGTGTACTGGTGGCAGGCTGGTGGCGTGTACTGGTGACAGGCTGGTGGCTTGTACTGGTGGCAGGCTCGTGGCGTGTACTGGTGGCAGGCTGGTGGCGTGTACTGGTGGCAGGCTGGTGGCGTGTACTGGTGGCAGGCTGGTGGCGTGTACTGGAGGCAGGCTGGCGTGTACTGGTGGCAGGGTGGTGGCGTACTGGGTGCAGGCGTGTACTGGTGGCAGGCTGGTGGCGTGTACTGGTGGCAGGCTGGTGGCGTGTACTGGTGGCAGGCTCGTGGCGTGTACTGGTGGCAGGTTCGTGGCGTGTACTGGTGGCAGGCTCGTGGCGTGTACTGGTGGCAGGCTCGTGGCGTGTACTGGTGGCAGGCTCGTGGCGTGTACTGTTGGTAGGCTCGTGGCGTGTACTGGTGGCAGGCTCGTGGCGTGTACTGGTGGCAGGCTCGTGGCGTGTACTGGTGGCAGGCTGGTGGCGTGTACTGGTGGCAGGCTGGTGGCGTGTACTGGTGGCAGGCTCGTGGCGTGTACTGGTGGCAGGCTGGTGGCGTGTACTGGTGGCAGGCTGGTGGCGTGTACTGGTGGCAGGCTGGTGGCTTGTACTGGTGGCAGGCTGGTGGCGTGTACTGGTGACAGGCTGGTGGCGTGTACTGGTGGCAGGCTGGTGGCTTGTACTGGTGGCAGGCTGGTGGCGTGTACTGGTGGCAGGCTCGTGGCGTGTACTGGTGGCAGGCTGGTGGCGTGTACTGGTGACAGGCTGGTGGCGTGTACTGGTGGCAGGCTGGTGGCGTGTACTGGTGGCAGGCTGGTGGCTTGTACTGGTGGCAGGCTGGTGGCGTGTACTGGTGGCAGGCTGGTGGCGTGTACTGGTGGCAGGCTGGTGGCGTGTACTGGTGGCAGGCTGGTGGCTTGTACTGGTGGCAGGCTGGTGGCGTGTACTGGTGGCAGGCTGGTGGCGTGTACTGGTGGTGGCAGGCTGGTGGCGTGTACTGGTGGCAGGCTGGTGGCGTGTACTGGTGACAGGCTGGTGGGGTGTACTGGTGGCAGGCTGGTGGCGTGTACTGGTGGCGTGGTGGCGTGTACTGGTGGCAGGCTGGTGGCGTGTACTGGTGACAGGCTGGTGGCTGGTACTGGTGGCAGGCTGGTGGCGTGTACTGGTGGCAGGCTGGTGGCGTGTACTGGTGGCAGGCTGGTGGCGTGTACTGGTGGCAGGCTGGTGGCGTGTACTGGTGGCAGGCTGGTGGCGTGTACTGGTGGCAGGCTGGTGGCGTGTACTGGTGGCAGGCTGGTGGCGTGTACTGGTGGCAGGCTGGTGGCGTGTACTGGTGGCAGGCTGGTGGCGTGTACTGGTGGCAGGCTGGTGGCGTGTACTGGTGGCAGGCTGGTGGCGTGTACTGGTGGCAGGCTGGTGGCGTGTACTGGTGGCAGGCTGGTGGCGTGTACTGGTGGCAGGCTGGTGGCGTGTACTGGTGGCAGGCTGGTGGCGTGTACTGGTGGCAGGCTGGTGGCGTGTACTGGTGGCAGGCTGGTGGCGTGTACTGGTGGCAGGCTGGTGGCGTGTACTGGTGGCAGGCTGGTGGCGTGTACTGGTGGCAGGCTGGTGGCGTGTACTGGTGGCAGGCTGGTGGCGTGTACTGGTGGCAGGTGGCTGGTGGCAGGCTGTACTGGTGGCAGGCTGGTGGCGTGTACTGGTGGCAGGTACTGGTGGCAGGCTCGTACTGGTGGCAGGCTGGTGGCGTGTACTGGTGGCAGGCTGGTGGCGTGTACTGGTGGCAGGCTGGTGGCGTGTACTGGTGACAGGCTGGTGGCGTGTACTGGTGGCAGGCTGGTGGCGTGTACTGGTGGCAGGCTGGTGGCGTGTACTGGTGGCAGGCTCGTGGCTTGTACTGGTGGCAGGCTGGTGGCGTGTACTGGTGGCAGGCTGGTGGCGTGTACTGGTGGCAGGCTGGTGGCGTGTACTGGTGGCAGGCTGGTGGCGTGTACTGGTGACAGGCTGGTGGCGTGTACTGGTGGCAGGCTGGTGGCGTGTACTGGTGGCAGGCTGGTGGCGTGTACTGGTGGCAGGCTGGTGGCGTGTACTGGTGGCAGGCTGGTGGCGTGTACTGGTGGCAGGCTGGTGGCGTGTACTGGTGGCAGGCTGGTGGCGTGTACTGGTGGCAGGCTGGTGGCGTGTACTGGTGGCTTGTACTGGTGGCAGGCTGGTGGCGTGTACTGGTGGCAGGCTGGTGGCGTGTACTGGTGGCAGGCTGGTGGCGTGTACTGGTGGCAGGCTGGTGGCGTGTACTGGTGGCAGGCTGGTGGCGTGTACTGGTGACAGGCTGGTGGCTTGTACTGGTGGCAGGCTGGTGGCGTGTACTGGTGGCAGGCTGGTGGCGTGTACTGGTGGCAGGCTGGTGGCGTGTACTGGTGGCAGGCTGGTGGCGTGTACTGGTGGCAGGCTGGTGGCGTGTACTGGTGGCAGGCTGGTGGCGTGTACTGGTGACAGGCTGGTGGCTTGTACTGGTGGCAGGCTGGTGGCGTGTACTGGTGGCAGGCTGGTGGCGTGTACTGGTGGCAGGCTGGTGGCGTGTACTGGTGGCAGGCTCGTGGCTTGTACTGGTGGCAGGCTGGTGGCGTGTACTGGTGGCAGGCTGGTGGCTTGTACTGGTGGCAGGCTGGTGGCGTGTACTGGTGGCAGGCTGGTGGCGTGTACTGGTGGCAGGCTGGTGGCGTGTACTGGTGGCAGGCTGGTGGCGTGTACTGGTGGCAGGCTGGTGGCGTGTACTGGTGGCAGGCTGGTGGCGTGTACTGGTGGCAGGCTGGTGGCGTGTACTGGTGACAGGCTGGTGGCTTGTACTGGTGGCAGGCTGGTGGCGTGTACTGGTGGCAGGCTGGTGGCGTGTACTGGTGGCAGTGTACTGGTGGCGTGTACTGGTGGCAGGCTGGTGGCGTGTACTGGTGGCAGGCTGGT
>NW_025564626.1:0-12500 GCF_020424385.1 Procambarus clarkii | reverse complement strand
GATGTGTTCCTGAGTGTGGTGGAGGATGTGTTCCTGAGTGTGGTGGAGGATGTGTTCCTGAGTGTGGTGGAGGTTGTGTTCCTGAGTGTGGTGGAGGGTGTGTTCCTGAGTGTGGTGGAGGTTGTGTTCCTGAGTGTGGTGGAGGGAGGGTTCCTGAGTGTGGTGGAGGGAGGGTTCCTGAGTGTGGTGGAGGGAGGGTTCCTGAGTGTGGTGGAGGGAGGGTTCCTGAGTGTGGTGGAGGGAGGGTTCCTGAGTGTGGTGGAGGTTGTGTTCCTGAGTGTGGTGGAAGTTGTGTTCCTGAGTGTGATGGAGGGAGTGTTCCTGAGTGTGGTGGAGGATGTGTTCCTGAGTGTGGTGGAGGGAGTGTTCCTGAGTGTGGTGGAAGGAGTGTTCCTGAGTGTGGTGGAGGGAGGGTTCCTGAGTGTGGTGGAGGGTGTGTTCCTGAGTGTGGTGGAGGTTGTGTTCCTGAGTGTGGTGGAGGGAGGGTTCCTGAGTGTGGTGGAGGGAGGGTTCCTGAGTGTGGTGGAGGGTGTGTTCCTGAGTGTGGTGGAGGTTGTGTTCCTGAGTGTGGTGGAGGATGTGTTCCTGAGTGTGGTGGAGGGAGGGTTCCTGAGTGTGGTGGAGGATGTGTTCCTGAGTGTGGTGGAGGTTGTGTTCCTGAGTGTGGTGGAGGATGTGTTCCTGAGTGTGGTGGAGGGAGTGTTCCTGAGTGTGGTGGAGGATGTGATCCTGAGTGTGGTGGAGGTTGTGTTCCTGAGTGTGGTGGAGGATGTGTTCCTGAGTGTGGTGGAGGTTGTGTTCCTGAGTGTGGTGGAGGGAGTGTTCCTGAGTGTGGTGGAGGTTGTGTTCCTGAGTGTGGTGGAGGATGTGTTCCTGAGTGTGGTGGAGGTTGTGTTCCTGAGTGTGGTGGAGGGAGTGTTCCTGAGTGTGGTGGAGGGAGTGTTCCTGAGTGTGGTGGAGGATGTGTTCCTGAGTGTGGTGGAGGTTGTGTTCCTGAGTGTGGTGGAGGGAGGGTTCCTGAGTGTGGTGGAGGGAGTGTTCCTGAGTGTGGTGGAGGTTGTGTTCCTGAGTGTGGTGGAGGTTGTGTTCCTGAGTGTGGTGGAGGATGTGTTCCTGAGTGTGGTGGAGGTTGTGTTCCTGAGTGTGGTGGAGGATGTGTTCCTGAGTGTGGTGGAGGGAGTGTTCCTGAGTGTGGTGGAGGGTGTGTTCCTGAGTGTGGTCGAGGGAGGGTCCCTGAGTGTGGTGGAGGGAGGGTTCCTGAGTGTGGTGGAGGGAGTGTTCCTGAGTGTGGTGGAGGGAGGGTCCCTGAGTGTGGTGGAGGGAGGGTCCCTGAGTGTGGTGGAGGGAGGGTTCCTGAGTGTGGTGGAGGGAGTGTTCCTGAGTGTGGTGGAGGTTGTGTTCCTGAGTGTGGTGGAGGTTGTGTTCCTGAGTGTGGTGGAGGATGTGTTCCTGAGTGTGGTGGAGGTTGTGTTCCTGAGTGTGGTGGAGGATGTGTTCCTGAGTGTGGTGGAGGTTGTGTTCCTGAGTGTGGTGGAGGGAGTGTTCCTGAGTGTGGTGGAGGGAGTGTTCCTGAGTGTGGTGGAGGATGTGTTCCTGAGTGTGGTGGAGGTTGTGTTCCTGAGTGTGGTGGAGGGAGGGTCCCTGAGTGTGGTGGAGGGAGGGTTCCTGAGTGTGGTGGAGTTGTGTTCCTGAGTGTGGTGGAGGGAGGGTCTCTGAGTGTGGTGGAGGGAGGGTTCCTGAGTGTGGTGGAGGGAGTGTTCCTGAGTGTGGTGGAGGGAGGGTTCCTGAGTGTGGTGGAGGGAGTGTTCCTGAGTGTGGTGGAGGATGTGTTCCTGAGTGTGGTGGAGGGAGGGTTCCTGAGTGTGGTGGAGGGAGGGTTCCTGAGTGTGGTGGAGGGAGTGTTCCTGAGTGTGGTGGAGGGAGTGTTCCTGAGTGTGGTGGAGGTTGTGTTCCTGAGTGTGGTGGAGGATGTGTTCCTGAGTGTGGTGGAGGATGTGTTCCTGAGTGTGGTGGAGGATGTGTTCCTGAGTGTGGTGGAGGTTGTGTTCCTGAGTGTGGTGGAGGGTGTGTTCCTGAGTGTGGTGGAGGATGTGTTCCTGAGTGTGGTGGAGGTTGTGTTCCTGAGTGTGGTGGAGGGAGTGTTCCTGAGTGTGGTGGAGGGAGGGTTCCTGAGTGTGGTGGAGGTTGTGTTCCTGAGTGTGGTGGAGGTTGTGTTCCTGAGTGTGGTGGAGGGTGTGTTCCTGAGTGTGGTGGAGGTTGTGTTCCTGAGTGTGGTGGAGGGTGTGTTCCTGAGTGTGGTGGAGGTTGTGTTTCTGAGTGTGGTGGAGGGTGTGTTCCTGAGTGTGGTGGAGGGTGTGTTTCTGAGTGTGGTGGAGGGTGTGTTCCTGAGTGTGGTGGAGGGAGTGTTCCTGAGTGTGGTGGAGGGTGTATTCCTGAGTGTGGTGGAGGTTGTGTTCCTGAGTGTGGTGGAGGGTGTGTTCCTGAGTGTGGTGGAGGGTGTGTTCCTGAGTGTGGTGGAGGGTGTGTTTCTGAGTGTGGTGGAGGGTGTGTTCCTGAGTGTGGTGGAGGGAGTGTTCCTGAGTGTGGTGGAGGGTGTGTTTCTGAGTGTGGTGGAGGGTGTGTTCCTGAGTGTGGTGGAGGGAGTGTTCCTGAGTGTGGTGGAGGTTGTGTTCCTGAGTGTGGTGGAGGGTGTGTTCCTGAGTGTGGTGGAGGGTGTGTTCCTGAGTGTGGTGGAGGTTGTGTTCCTGAGTGTGGTGGAGGTTGTGTTCCTGAGTGTGGTGGAGGGAGTGTTCCTGAGTGTGGTGGAGGTTGTGTTCCTGAGTGTGGTGGAGGGTGTGTTCCTGAGTGTGGTGGAGGTTGTGTTCCTGAGTGTGGTGGAGGGTGTGTTCCTGAGTGTGGTGGAGGGTGTGTTCCTGAGTGTGGTGGAGGGTGTGTTCCTGAGTGTGGTGGAGGGAGGGTTCCTGAGTGTGGTGGAGGGAGGGTTCCTGAGTGTGGTGGAGGTTGTGTTTCTGAGTGTGGTGGAGGGTGTGTTCCTGAGTGTGGTGGAGGGAGTGTTCCTGAGTGTGGTGGAGGTTGTGTTCCTGAGTGTGGTGGAGGGAGTGTTCCTGAGTGTGGTGGAGGTTGTGTTTCTGAGTGTGGTGGAGGGTGTGTTCCTGAGTGTGGTGGAGGGTGTGTTCCTGAGTGTGGTGGAGGTTGTGTTCCTGAGTGTGGTGGAGGGAGGGTTCCTGAGTGTGGTGGAGGTTGTGTTCCTGAGTGTGGTGGAGGGAGGGTTCCTGAGTGTGGTGGAGGTTGTGTTCCTGAGTGTGGTGGAGGGAGGGTTCCTGAGTGTGGTGGAGGGAGGGTTCCTGAGTGTGGTGGAGGTTGTGTTCCTGAGTGTGGCGGAGGGAGTGTTCCTGAGTGTGGTGGAGGATGTGTTCCTGAGTGTGGTGGAGGGTGTGTTCCTGAGTGTGGTGGAGGGAGGGTTCCTGAGTGTGGTGGAGGTTGTGTTCCTGAGTGTGGTGGAGGGAGGGTTCCTGAGTGTGGTGGAGGTTGTGTTCCTGAGTGTGGTGGAGGGAGGGTTCCTGAGTGTGGTGGAGGGAGGGTTCCTGAGTGTGGTGGAG
The DNA here is from genome assembly GCF_020424385.1 of Procambarus clarkii. NCBI lineage: Eukaryota > Metazoa > Arthropoda > Malacostraca > Decapoda > Cambaridae > Procambarus > Procambarus clarkii. The sequence goes on along the minus strand of NW_025564626.1, from coordinate 8,901 downwards.
GGAGTGTTCCTGAGTGTGGTGGAGGGAGGGTTCCTGAGTGTGGTGGAGGGAGGGTTCCTGAGTGTGGTGGAGGGGGGGTTCCTGAGTGTGGTGGAGGTTGTGTTCCTGAGTGTGGTGGAGGGAGGGTTCCTGAGTGTGGTGGAGGGAGGGGTTCCTGAGTGTGGTGGAGGGAGTGTTCCTGAGTGTGGTGGAGGTTGTGTTCCTGAGTGTGGTGGAGGGAGGGTTCCTGAGTGTGGTGGAGGTTGTGTTCCTGAGTGTGGTGGAGGAAGGGTTCCTGAGTGTGGTGGAAGGAGGGTTCCTGAGTGTGGTGGAGGTTGTGTTCCTGAGTGTGGTGGAGGGAGTGTTCCTGAGTGTGGTGGAGGTTGTGTTCCTGAGTGTGGTGGAGGGAGGGTTCCTGAGTGTGGTGGAGGTTGTGTTCCTGAGTGTGGTGGAGGGAGGGTTCCTGAGTGTGGTGGAGGTTGTGTTCCTGAGTGTGGTGGAGGGAGGGTTCCTGAGTGTGGTGGAGGTTGTGTTCCTGAGTGTGGTGGAGGGAGGGTTCCTGAGTGTGGTGGAGGTTGTGTTCCTGAGTGTGGTGGAGGGAGGGTTCCTGAGTGTGGTGGAGGTTGTGTTCCTGAGTGTGGTGGAGGGAGGGTTCCTGAGTGTGGTGGAGGTTGTGTTCCTGAGTGTGGTGGAGGGAGGGTTCCTGAGTGTGGTGGAGGGAGTGTTCCTGAGTGTGGTGGAGGTTGTGTTCCTGAGTGTGGTGGAGGGAGTGTTCCTGAGTGTGGTGGAGGGAGTGTTCCTGAGTGTGGTGGAGGGAGGGTTCCTGAGTGTGGTGGAGGGAGGGTTCCTGAGTGTGGTGGAGGGAGGGTTCCTGAGTGTGGTGGAGGTTGTGTTCCTGAGTGTGGTGGAGGTTGTGTTCCTGAGTGTGGTGGAGGGAGGGTTCCTGAGTGTGGTGGAGGTTGTGTTCCTGAGTGTGGTGGAGGGAGGGTTCCTGAGTGTGGTGGAGGGAGGGTTCCTGAGTGTGGTGGAGGTTGTGTTCCTGAGTGTGGTGGAGGTTGTGTTCCTGAGTGTGGTGGAGGGAGGGTTCCTGAGTGTGGTGGAGGTTGTGTTCCTGAGTGTGGTGGAGGGAGGGTTCCTGAGTGTGGTGGAGGGAGGGTTCCTGAGTGTGGTGGAGGGAGGGTTCCTGAGTGTGGTGGAGGGAGGGTTCCTGAGTGTGGTGGAGGGAGGGTTCCTGAGTGTGGTGGAGGGAGGGTTCCTGAGTGTGGTGGAGGGAGGGTTCCTGAGTGTGGTGGAGGGAGGGTTCCTGAGTGTGGTGGAGGTTGTGTTCCTGAGTGTGGTGGAGGGAGGGTTCCTGAGTGTGGTGGAGGGAGGGTTCCTGAGTGTGGTGGAGGGAGGGTTCCTGAGTGTGGTGGAGGTTGTGTTCCTGAGTGTGGTGGAGGGAGGGTTCCTGAGTGTGGTGGAGGGAGGGTTCCTGAGTGTGGTGGAGGAAGGGTTCCTGAGTGTGGTGGAGGGAGGGTTCCTGAGTGTGGTGGAGGGAGGGTTTCTGAGTGTGGTGGAGGGAGGGTTCCTGAGTGTGGTGGAGGGATGGTTCCTGAGTGTGGTGGAGGGAGGGTTCCTGAGTGTGGTGGAGGTTGTGTTCCTGAGTGTGGTGGAGGGAGTGTTCCTGAGTGTGGTGGAGGGAGTGTTCCTGAGTGTGGTGGAGGGAGGGTTCCTGAGTGTGGTGGAGGGAGGGTTCCTGAGTGTGGTGGAGGGAGGGGTCCTGAGTGTGGTGGAGGGAGGGTTCCTGAGTGTGGTGGAGGGAGGGTTCCTGAGTGTGGTGGAGGGAGGGTTCCTGAGTGTGGTGGAGGGAGGGTTCCTGAGTGTGGTGGAGGGAGGGTTCCTGAGTGTGGTGGAGGGAGGGTTCCTGAGTGTGGTGGAGGGAGGGTTCCTGAGTGTGGTGGAGGGAGGGTTCCTGAGTGTGGTGGAGGGAGGGTTCCTGAGTGTGGTGGAGGGAGGGTTCCTGAGTGTGGTGGAGGGAGGGTTCCTGAGTGTGGTGGAGGGAGTGTTCCTGAGTGTGGTGGAGGGAGGGTTCCTGAGTGTGGTGGAGGGAGGGTTCCTGAGTGTGGTGGAGGGAGGGTTCCTGAGTGTGGTGGAGGGAGTGTTCCTGAGTGTGGTGGAGGGAGTGTTCCTGAGTGTGGTGGAGGTTGTGTTCCTGAGTGTGGTGGAGGGAGTGTTCCTGAGTGTGGTGGAGGGAGTGTTCCTGAGTGTGGTGGAGGGAGTGTTCCTGAGTGTGGTGGAGGGAGTGTTCCTGAGTGTGGTGGAGGGAGTGTTCCTGAGTGTGGTGGAGGGAGGGTTCCTGAGTGTGGTGGAGGGAGGGTTCCTGAGTGTGGTGGAGGGAGGGTTCCTGAGTGTGGTGGAGGGAGTGTTCCTGAGTGTGGTGGAGGGAGTGTTCCTGAGTGTGGTGGAGGGAGTGTTCCTGAGTGTGGTGGAGGGAGGGTTCCTGAGTGTGGTGGAGGGAGTGTTCCTGAGTGTGGTGGAGGGAGTGTTCCTGAGTGTGGTGGAGGGAGGGTTCCTGAGTGTGGTGGAGGGAGTGTTCCTGAGTGTGGTGGAGGGAGGGTTCCTGAGTGTGGTGGAGGGAGGGTTCCTGAGTGTGGTGGAGGGAGGGTTCCTGAGTGTGGTGGAGGGAGGGTTCCTGAGTGTGGTGGAGGGAGGGTTCCTGAGTGTGGTGGAGGGAGTGTTCCTGAGTGTGGTGGAGGGAGGGTTCCTGAGTGTGGTGGAGGGAGTGTTCCTGAGTGTGGTGGAGGGAGTGTTCCTGAGTGTGGTGGAGGGAGTGTTCCTGAGTGTGGTGGAGGGAGGGTTCCTGAGTGTGGTGGAGGGAGGGTTCCTGAGTGTGGTGGAGGGAGTGTTCCTGAGTGTGGTGGAGGGAGGGTTCCTGAGTGTGGTGGAGGGAGTGTTCCTGAGTGTGGTGGAGGGAGGGTTCCTGAGTGTGGTGGAGGGAGGGTTCCTGAGTGTGGTGGAGGGAGGGTTCCTGAGTGTGGTGGAGGGAGGGTTCCTGAGTGTGGTGGAGGGAGGGTTCCTGAGTGTGGTGGAGGGAGTGTTCCTGAGTGTGGTGGAGGGAGGGTTCCTGAGTGTGGTGGAGGGAGGGTTCCTGAGTGTGGTGGAGGGAGGGTTCCTGAGTGTGGTGGAGGGAGGGTTCCTGAGTGTGGTGGAGGGAGGGTTCCTGAGTGTGGTGGAGGGAGGGTTCCTGAGTGTGGTGGAGGAAGGGTTCCTGAGTGTGGTGGAGGGAGGGTTCCTGAGTGTGGTGGAGGGAGGGTTCCTGAGTGTGGTGGAGGGAGGGTTCCTGAGTGTGGTGGAGGGAGGGTTCCTGAGTGTGGTGGAGGTTGTGTTCCTGAGTGTGGTGGAGGGAGGGTTCCTGAGTGTGGTGGAGGGAGGGTTCCTGAGTGTGGTGGAGGGAGGGTTCCTGAGTGTGGTGGAGGGAGGGTTCCTGAGTGTGGTGGAGGAAGGAGTTCCTGAGTGTGGTGGAGGGAGTGTTCCTGAGTGTGGTGGAGGGAGGGTTCCTGAGTGTGGTGGAGGGAGGGTTCCTGAGTGTGGTGGAGGGAGTGTTCCTGAGTGTGGTGGAGGGAGTGTTCCTGAGTGTGGTGGAGGGAGGGTTCCTGAGTGTGGTGGAGGGAGGGTTCCTGAGTGGGAGAGTGGAGGAAGGAGTTCCTGAGTGTATAAAAAAGTAACTTTTTCCGGTTTGGGCTTTTGACAAGTGGTGACAATGGATGATCCGGTGACAATCAGTATATGTATCCAGGTGAACAGGTTGACAATCAGGGGAGAGTGTAGGGCTGGCAAGAGGCCACTCAGACCCTGGGCCTCACAACGGTGCAGGTGTGCAACATGGCGAGGGAGAAGACCAACAGGTGGGACTTGTACCGTCCGTGGGACTTGTACCGTCCGTGGGTCGAGGCGTAGTATACAAGACATGGGCTCTGGCTCAACACTTGGCAGTGTAACCCGACCCACGCCTGGGGGGCTCACAGGCTGCCCGACCACCCGCTGGTCGGGTCGGGCCCACCCACTGGTCGGGTCGAGTCGGTCTACATTCACCTAGTTGTGCTTGCGGCGGTTGAGCTCTGCTCTTTCGGCCCGCCTCTCAACTGTCAATCACCTAGGTAACTGTTTTTCCCCACACACATTATCAGGAAGCAGCCCGTAACAGCTGTCTAACTCCCAGGTACCTATTTACTGCTAGGTAACAGTGGCATCAGGGTGAAAGAAACTGCCCATTTTGTTTTCGCCGGCACCGGGAATCGAACCCCGGTCCACAGGACTACGTATCCAGCGTGCTGTCCACTTAGCCACAAGCCACCTGTGTCTGTGTACTCACCTATTTGTGACTAGGATTGGCTCTTGGATCCCGCCTTTCCAGCCATCGGTTGTTTACAACAATGACTCCTGTGCCATTTCCCTATCATACCTAGTTTTAAAATTATGAATAGAATTTACTTCCACAACCTGTTCCTTAAGTGCATTCCATTTTCCCACTACTCTCACGCTAAAAGAAAACTTCCTAACATCTCTGTGACTCATCTGAGTTTCCAGCTTACATCCATGTCCCCTCGTTCTGTTATTATTACGTGTGAACATTTCGTCTGTTTCCACTTTGTCAATCCCCCTGAGTATTTTATACGTTCCTGTCATATTCCCCCTCTCTCTTCTTTTTTTTTAGTGTCGTAAGGCTCAGTTCCTTCAGGCGCTCTTCATACCCCATCCCTCGTAGCTCTGGGACGAGCCTCGTCGCAAACTTCTGAACCTTTTCCAATTTACTTATGTGTTTCTTCAGATGGGGACTCCATGATGGCGCGGCATACTCTAAGTCTTGTGTATGACCCTCTGTCCTGCGTGACAGTGAATACCAGCATTATTCTCACTTTAATAAGAATTAATCGAAATCCTCAGCTTAGGCAAAATTGTAATTAATTTGGTCAATAAAGATGTTAATAATAATAATAAGACTGGTCTCACGTAGGCAGTGTAAAGCGCCCTAAAAGCCTCCTCACTTAGGCTTCTGAATAATGTTCTAACTTTTGCCAGTGTAGAGTACGCTGCTGTCGTTATCCTATTTATATGTGCCTCAGGAGATAGATTAGGTGTTACGTCCACGCCCAGGTCTCTTTCTCGAATCGTCACTGATCTTAAGTTAAAAAAAAAGATGATATTGACAACATAGCGGGAGCAAGTGGGAGCAGCCAAAGAAAGGGCTGGGGATGTAGGGGGGGGGGATGGTTAGCCAGTGTGTCAGGTTTGGCACGTCTCCTGAACCCATGGAACACGTTTGGATAGACTGGAATATTTACACACCCATGAATCCTCACATGCATTCGACCACGATAGCTCTGTCATGGTAGGAATTACATGTAAGATGTAAACAGTTTATCATGTCGTCAGTTTCCATTGCTTCCTAAAGACTGGGAATTAAAACCTTCCCTTAGCAAGAAAGATTAAGAAAGCTTAATTTGTATTACTAAAAATTAAACGTATTGGAAGACATGCTTGAAGCAAACAAATGGATGAGAGGGTTTAATGAAGTGATAAACATATGGAAACAACATATAATACGAAACAATAGATACAAAGTTAACCAGTTAAAATTCAGGAAAGATCTGGGTAAATACCTGCTTGGAAATAGAGTTGTTGATTTATGGAATAGATTAACGGGTTACATAACAATTGTGGGATCACTGGATTGTTTCAAGTGTAGGTTAGACATGCATATGACTGACTGATTGGATATAAGTGGGAGCTGATTTGGGTAGGCCATTTGGCCTCCTACAGTTTCCTCTACTCTTTCCCTCTCAAATAAACTCAATAAGCTAGTGTATGGAAATTTATGTTTGCATTTTAACAGGCAGTAAATTAATGGTGAAATCTGCCCCGTATTATTATGTAATATTTGTTAAATCATGAGCATAATGTCATTTTACATCTAGATGTGAACTATGTGTTACTGTTAGCCTTTAGTTAGTGAAACAGCGTAAAGTAGTTTAGTGAATAAATTTAAAGTTACAGGCAAATAACAACTTAATGTATTGTAAATATACAATATTATAGGAGAAAAAGGTTATGTTGTATAAGATCACCTATATAAGATCACACACTTATATATATATAAGATATATATATATATATATATATATATATATATATATATATATATATATATATATATATATATATATATATATATATATATATATATGTTAAGTTTATATCGAGGCAATCCCCCATAGTCGACTTACAGACCCTCCCCTGGATGTATCCCATGCAACCTCATGGCGGTATAGGTACAAATACGGAAATAATATATAATACAAATATATAAAAATATAAAAAAATATATAAAATATAATATATTAAAAATATAAAAAAATAATATATAATACAAATACGGAAAAACTTGCTAAATTAGGCTTCGTCCTCCATGAACTAGAGGAGAGAAAAACACGTATTATGGCCACAGTTGGGGTCCCAGAGCTCATCTTCAGACCAAATTAATTACCATGAGAAACCACAGCCATCTCAAACTACCTGGACAGTTATCTAGACATTTGTGATGGTCTGAAAGAATATTATGGTTCCAGTAATAGTCTACATGTAAACTGGCAAATGAACCTTTGTTGTAAACAGATTATTCTCAAGGTATAACTTTAATGTAATAGAAATCATTGGTTTAAAATATAAAAAGTGTATGCTGAAAACGTTTTCTATGAATAATTTGATTTTCCGTAAATGAAATTCGCAGGCACACTGAAATTGTTTTCGAATTCCATATAAATTAATTTCACATTATCATGTGAATAATAATACTACTATATGTCAATAATAACACTAAATATTATTAACGATAATATAATAATATTTAGTACTAGCAGTACTCGGCCACGCGTTGCTGTGGCTCAGCAACGCGTGTGCATTGCTGAGCCACAGGAACCTTCCCTGTCCCCCCAGTCCTCCCCACCATTTCCCCCCCTCACCCGTCCCCTCGTCCTCCCCGCCATTTCCCACTCCACCATCCCCTCGTCCCCACCATCCCAAACTCCCCCATCCCCTCGTCCTTCCCCACCATTACTCCCTTGTTCCCTCGTCCTCCCCACCATCTCTCACTTCCGTCCCCTCGTCATCCCCACCATTCCCCACTCCCTCGTCCGATACCTTCCCAATTGGTCTGATGTTCCCATCAGAAAATTGGGAACATGAAGTGGTCTGATGTTTCCATTACTGAAATATAAGAAAAACAGTTAAAAAATGAAATGAAAATATTAAAAAATAAAAAAAATATAAACTATACTCACGAAATGAGCGGTATGGTAAACAACACAGCTCAATTCCAACACAATTCACACAAAATAATTAAATTAAAATGAAAATAAATCAAAATCCATGAAAATTCAATTTGTCAATGCAATCAGAAACATGGAAATGAAATTGTAACATATATAGTATAGCATGTGTGTTGCTCTTACATGCAACAAATGACGCTGTTTTTCAAGAAAAGCATAGTTTTACCTGTAACAGGTGTGGCATCTATACTTATACTTACGAAATGAACGGTATGGTAAACAACACAGCTCAATTCTAACACAATGTCACACAAAATAATTAAATAAAAAATAAATAAATCGAAATCTATGAAAATAAAATTTATCGATGCAATCGGAAACATTGAAATTATATTTGTGACATGTTTAGTATAGCGTGCATGTTGCTATTATGTGCAACAGATGGCGCTGTTTTTCAAAATGCATGTTTTTACCTGTCACAGGGGTGGCATCTATATAGTAGGTATATAAAAAGACGCGCCTATTCGAATGCAACGTTGTGTCAAAATTTCAAAGCAATCAGGAAAGAGGTTTCGAAGATTTCCCGCACATGGAAAACACAGTTTTTTCAGAAAAAGCACTTTTTTTTCTACTGTCACAGACGTGACATCTATATAGTATGTATATAAAAACCTGCTCGGATGCGAATGGAACGATATATATAATATATATATATATATATATATATATATATATATATATATATATATATATATATATATATATATATAAAGTGTGTGAGGGTACCACCTCTGGTGCCAATGTGGGGACCCATAGCCTCGGAGAAGAAAATAAAAAGTATTCAGAGGAGACCTTGTGGTCTCTCACTGAACCCTAATATTATCTTCTCCTACCACCCCCATTCTTTTGTATGTACACATATATATTTGCTTTATTTGAACCTTGTTACAAAAAAGGAGTTACATATAGGTTACAAAGATGGTTATCATAGGTTGTCGAGTTCCTCCAGCTCCTCAGATGGCGGGCAGGAACCCTGGATGCAGTGCGCATTTCCCCTCTGTATCGCCACACTGAGGCGCTGGAAAAGAAAGCTGGCAGCTCTAGGGTCCCTTGTTGTTTCAATGAGCCTAGAACCCAGTTCCTTCAAAAAACTGGTAGCACTTTTACCCCAGGCGCCGAGTGTCTCAGAAGCAATGGGGACAAAATTGTAGTGGTGATCCAGTTCTCTATACTTACGGGATTTGGCTGCTTCCCTGTGGGTGGCAGCGCCACCTGGTTGTGCAACACTGTGGTTAATGTAGGTGTTTGCCAGGGTTGATACGCACGTGTAGTCCCATACAAACTGCTTGCCGTTCTTCCAGGGGTTCACTGTGATACCATCCGGGCGACCAATAAGAGCATCAGAGTTACGGGGCGTTAGGTAACGGGGCTCTCTTTCAGCTGGGCATCCAGCTGTGGTGAGGCTCCTCTTGATGATGTCGTTAACTTCACTTCACTATATATATATATAGTGAATATATATATATATATATATATATATATATATATATATATATATATATATATATATATATATATATATATATATATATATATATATATATATATATGCCACACC